>LNAC01000051.1:3300106-3393436 GCA_002007465.1 Ailurus styani
CCCTCCCTCCCTCCCTTCCTTCCTTCTTTCCTTCCTTCCTTCCTTCCTTCCTTCCTTCCTTCCTTCCTTCCTTCCTTTCTTTCTTTCTTTCATTCTTTCTTTCAAGAGAAAGAGTGATTGAAGGGGCAGAGGGAGAGGGAGAGAGAAAATCTTAAGCAGGCTCCAGGAGCCCAACATGAGGCTGGATCTCATGACCTTGAGATCATGACCTGAGCTGAAATCAAGAGCCCCATGCTTAACCAATTAAGCCACCCAGGCACCTCGGGAATGTATTTTAACACACACACATACCTCTATGAACCCTCTCCAGGGATGGAGACTGGTGGACACTTGTTTTTGCACTATCCCTTTGATGTGCTCCCAAGTACCACTGTCTTCCAGAAGGGAACCTTTACACATATCTGATGCCCAGGGGATGTCTCTTGATTTCCTGGCTCTAGAGGCAAGGAGAGCTTGCATGCCTGGTCACATGAGACTGTAATAATGAGTGTCACCCAGAAGGAACTGATACCCCTATCTGGTACCATGATTTTTTTTTTTACTGCTGCCATGACACATCTCTACATTGCCTGGCTCTAGAGGTCAGTGGGGCTAACTTATGCTAATGGTTCCCATGGGACTATAATCAATGGAGAAAGAATTCTTAAACAGCTACCACCCTCAGGACACAGAAAGAGGCAACAGACCTAGAGCTCAGATTTTCTGTGCCAGTGTCTCCTGGAGGGAAAATTTACATGCGTCTAGTGCCTGGTTTTTGCAGCCAATGTCCAGGGGATACCCCTTGATCACCTGGCTCCGGTGGCCAGAGAGCCATGCATTTCTGAGGCCCATGGGGCTGTGGCAATTGGAAGGATGGTTCTTGGCACCCCCAGAGCACAGCAAAGACAGTGGTCTGCGACACCCCTCCCCCAGTCTTTCTGTTAAAGTAGGCCACTTTGCTTGTCCTGGGCTTCAGATTGAGGGGCAAGCTTCAGGTTTGGTATACACTTAGTGGCCTATGGAGCTGCTCTCAAGGAACACAGGCTATGGATACCATCTCGGTACTTTCCCTTTTTGGTTTTTCTCCAACTTTCTGGTTTCTCTTAGACAGGAAGTTATATACTCATCTGTAGCCCAAATTTTTATAACTGCCATCCAGGCACACCTCCAGATTGCTGACCTGTAGGGCCGAGGAGGGCTTATGTTTGTGGACTCTCAGGACTACATATATTTGCATACTTTTAAAAGCTGCTGTCTGAGGCCCTAGTTTCTAGTCACCTGATTCTGTGGAACACTGACCAATATTAGTACATCCTCCACTACTGGGAGCTATTAAAAGTATAATAGACTGCTTGGACAAGCACAGAAGTTTGAGAGGTGACCAGGAACTGAGGCAGGGCTGAATGAAATTTCCAACTCCTACACAAAGCCACTCCTTCAAGACTAGGAGAGATAGCTATTTCATCTGCTATATAGAAACCAATAGAGAGTCAATCAAAATAATGAAACAGAGGACTATGTTACAAATCAAAGAACAAGATAAAACCCCAAGGGGAGGGAAAGGGGAACCATAATGAAATGAATTTACCTGATAAAGGGTTCAAAGTAATGGTCACAAAGATGCTCACTCAGCTAGGGAGAATGAATGAATGAAGAAGGTAAGAACTTCAACAAAGAGATGGAAAATAAAAGAAACTATCAAATAGAAGTCACAGGGCTAAAGAATGCAATAACCTACCTGAACATACACTAGAGTGGGTCAACGACAAACTAGATGATGCAAAAGAAAGGATGAGTCAACTTGAAGATAAGGTGGTAGAACTCACCCAATCAGAGTGGTGAAAAGAAAAAATAAATAAATAAATAAATAAAAGTGAACACAGTTTAAGGAGTATATGTGACAACAACAGTGGACTAAAATTTGCATTATAGAGCTCCCAGAAGAAGAGAGAAACAAAAGGGCAGAGATCTAATTAGAAGAAAAGCACTAAAAGACTTCCAAGAAAGATGGCAGAGTTGGAGGATCCTGGACTCATGTCATCCCATGGAAACAACTAGATAACACCATCATTAGTGTAAATAAATCTGAAAATGGACAGAACAGACTTTTTACAGCTAAGTGTAGAAAGATACATAAAGAGGATAAGAAAGGTGTAGACGCAGTTGGGAGCCAAACAGGTATCCAGTAGTGCCCACAGGAGGGAGGACACTGGAGGTACAGAAGAAGTGTGTGGGGCACCCCATGCACTGGGGACTCACACTAGGAGGACAAGTCCTCATAACATTTGGTTTTGAAAGCCAGAGAGGGCTGGCTTTAGGAGTTTTTTACAATCAGTGAGGCTTATCTTGTGGAACTTTATAAAAACAGTGGGTTCTGGTCTAGGAGAGCTGGGAGGGAGAGAGAACACTGAGTCCTCACCCATAAAGAGATAGCACAACAAACAGCTCCATGGAGGTACAGCATAGAATCACTAGTTTGAAAAATGTCTGGGATATATGAGGAGATTTATTTAATAATCTCATAGTGTATGCTGAAGGGCAGGGAACTTTGGGAGACTTCAAGAATAAAAGGGTGCCCTTGTCATTCCCCACCCCCTGCCCAGATACACAGAAACCTGTGAAAACCAGTCCATTGCCAACGCTCTCCACCCAGCTTGCTAGCAGTATGCCCTGCCCCCTTGTTCTATTGACATGCCCCCTTCAGCCAGGTCCTTTCCCACAGCAGAACTGCACAAACCTTACTAAAACCATGTGCCCCACCCCCATGTTCTCCTGCAGACTTGCCTGCTCCAATACAACCTTGGCTAGAAACCATCCAAAGTGGTGCTGCAAGCCTGAGAGTATGCAAGCAGGCCAGATAGTGTCCAGCGCCACTCCAAAATGATTCCTGCCCTGGGGAGAGGGACAGATAACCATACATACCAGTCCAAGTGCAGCCCCAGCCATGGGTTGGGGGCAGACATCCGATATGACCGCAGATCCTGCCCACCAATAAAAGCGTCTCAGGAGACAACACAGGGAAATTGCCCTGCAGTTCTATGCTACTGCAGTTCTGGCAAAAGTCTGGTCTGACTGAAGTCAAGCCTAAGGCAGCCCCAGACTGGTCCACAAACAATGCAGGGATCAAATCCTTCAGCCACAGGCAAAGAAAGTCATTGAAGGTGATTGGACTGAAGGCAAAGGTGGCTTCACCACAATAGAGCATATACAACACACATAAGAGACACAACTGAAGCACCAGGTTTTGGAGAAGAGGAGACATTGCACTTCCAGGCATCATAAGACCTCTTCTTCATAAGGCCACTATTTTCAAAAGTAGGAGATGAAGCTGACTTTCTTAAAATATAGAAATAGACTCAAAGAGTTAGGTAAGATGAGCAGACAGAGAAATATGTCCCAAATAAAAAACAGGACAAAATCACATCAAGAGACCTAAATGAAATACTGATAAGTAATAGGCCTGAGAGAATTTAAAGTTATGGTCATGAAGAGAGACAGGAAGATGGTGGTGGAGTAGCAAAATCCAAGGCTCACCTCATCCCACAAATACAACCAGATAACTATCAAATCATCCCAAACACCCCAGAAATCAACCTGAAGACTGGAAAAACAAACTCTACAACTAAAGGGAGAAAAGAGGCCATATCAAAGAAGGTAGGAAGTGTGGAGATGTGATTTAGGGGAGAAACAGATCCTGACTGCTGTGGAGGGGAGGGAGCCATGGCTTCAGAGAAGGCTGAGAGAGAAGAACACACAACGAAATGCACAAGGAAAATGTTTCCTCATAGCCATTGGCTTGGAAAATGAGAGGGACTGAACATTGTGAGTTCTTGCAACTAGCAGATTTAAAGCCTGGAGTTTTAAACGTCAGCAAGCTTGGCTGGGATACACCCTGGAAGGCACTGTGCTACTCTTGGAAAGAAGGCAGATAAACAACCTAGGGTCAGACAGTGTGGAAATAGCGATCTGAAGAGTACCTGGGGCACAAAGTGGGGAGATTATTAGCTCTTCTTGGAGGATGTTCCAGAGAGGTAGTATTCACAGAGAGACGTCTCCAGGAACAAAAAAGCTTGCCAGTGTTATTTCCCCATTTCCTTCCCCTGCTCCTCAGCATAAACACAGAGCCACCTGCAGGAAGCAGCGCAGCATGGACACTGACTACCTAACTTGCTTACATTAAGCCTCACCCCTGTCACAAAACCAATTGGTGGTGACAAGAAGGTGGTTCATGAGTGGTTAAACTGTACAAATTGCCTAGGTATTATCCTACTGAAGATATGCACTGAAAGCTATTGAGCCATGGCAAAAACCCTTTCAGTCAGCATGTGAGAAAACTATGAACTAGCCTCACTCCTGGGGCCATTTTGATCATCCTCACTGGGTGCCACAGAGGCAAGAGGGTAGTTTTCCTGAAGCAACTAAGTAGGGGCTTGCTACTTGTGCTACTTGCTACTCAACTGAGCTCCTCTTCATAGAACAAGTCAGAAATCTGTCATTACCACCTCGACTAAAATTGATATTAGCAGTGTGAAAACCTCCAAACATCTCACTGATGCCTACTTCAAGAAGAAGAGGCTGAATAAATCTAGACACCAGGAAGGTGAGCTCTTCAACACAGGGAAATAAGAGATTACAGAGCAGTGCAAGGTTGATCAGAGAGCTATCTATGTACTCACAAATAGTGCCCCAAATCAAAGCTGTTCCTCAGCTTCAGGGCTACCTCTGTGTTCTCTCTCACAAATGGAGTTTATCCTCACAAGTTGGTGTTCTGAATTTCTTACAAAGAACCTAATTAAATAACTGATCCATTAAAAAAAAGGGAGAGAGAAGAAGAATGCAATAAATGAAATTAGAAACATGCTCAATGCAATGAACAGCAGGCTGGAAGAATCAGAGGAACAAATTAATCAACTAGAAGACAAAGTAATGGGAAGCAATGAAGCTGAACCAAAGAGAGGAAGAATTATGCTAAGTGAGAAGACTCTTAGAGAACTCAGTGACTCCATCAAATGTAATAACGTTCATATCATAAGAGTCCCAGAAGAAGAGAGAGGAAAGGGGGGGGGCAGAAAATTTATTTGAAGAGATAATAGCTGAAAACTTCCCTAACCTGGGGAAGGAAACAGACACCCAAATCCAGAAGGCACAGAGAACTCACATCAAAATCAACAAAAGCAGGCCCACGCCAAGACATATTGCAATTAAATTCACAAAATATAGTGATAAAGAAAAAAATCTTTTTTTTTTAAAGATTTTATTTATTTATTTGACACAGAGAGAGAGATCAGATCACAAGTAGGCAGAGAGGCAGGCAGAGAGAGAGGAGGAAGCAGGCTCCCTGCCGAGCAGAGAGCCCGACGTGGGCCTCGATCCCAGGACCCCGGGATCATGACCTGAGCCGAAGGCAGCGGCTTTAACCCACTGAGCCACCCAGGCGCCCAAGAAAAAAAATCTTAAAAGAAGCAAGACAAAAGAAGTCATTAACTTACAAAGGAAAATCCATAAGATTAGTAGAAGATTTTTCAGCAGAAATTTGTTAAGCCAGAGGAGAGTGGGATGACATATTCAAAGTGCTGAATGGGGAAAATGTGCCACCAAGAATACTCTATGCAGCAAGGCTATCATTCAGAACAGAAGGAGAGATAAACAGTTTCCCAGACAAATAAAAACTAAAGGAGTTCATGACCACTAAACCAGACCTGCAAGAAATATTAAAGGGGACAATTTGAGTGGAAAGGAGAAACCAAAAGTGATGGTATAAAAGGAGAGAACACAAAAACAGTAAAAATGAATATTTCTATAAAAAGTCAATCAAAGTAC
This sequence comes from Ailurus styani, assembly GCA_002007465.1. Classification (NCBI taxonomy): domain Eukaryota; kingdom Metazoa; phylum Chordata; class Mammalia; order Carnivora; family Ailuridae; genus Ailurus; species Ailurus styani. The sequence goes on from LNAC01000051.1 coordinate 3,305,906, forward strand.
TCAAAAAAAGGAATAAAATAAAACAACATATACCCAAATCATGGAGAAGAGAGGAGAAAGAATGGGTTCAAATTTAAATGACCACCAACTTCAAATAGACTTATATGCAGGAGAGGTTATATACAAATGTAATGGTAACCATACATCCAAAACCACGAATAAACATGCAAAGCATGAATAGAAAGTAATCCAAATATATCACTAAAGATAATCAGCAAAACATGAGAGAAAGACAAGAAAGAATCAGAGGAAACCTCCAGAATCAACCACAAAAAAGTAATAAAATGACAATAAATATATACCTATCAATAATTACTTTGAATGTAATTATACTAAATGCTCCAATCAAAAGACAAATGGTGTCAGAAGGTTAAAAACACAAAACCCACTGCCTACAATAGACTCATTTTAGACCTAAAGACATCTATAGATTGAAAATGAAGGGATAGAGAAACATTTATCATGCAAATGGTTTTCAAAGGAAAGCTGGAGTAGCAATACTTATATAGGACAAATTAGACTTTGAAACAAAGACTGTAACAAGAGACAAAGAAGGGTACTATATAATAATAAAGAGGACAATCCAACAAGATGTTATAATAATTATAAATATTTATGGACCCAATATGGGAGCACCCAAATACATAAAACAATTAATATCAAACATAGAGGAACTAGTTGATAATAAGACAATGATAGTAGGGGACTTACCCCACTTACATCAATGTACAAATCATCTAAACAGAAAATCACCTGAAAAAATCACCAAAAAAATCATCTGAAAATCAGCCAGAAAAAATGGCTTTGAATGACACACTGAACCAAATAGACTAAATAGACATATTCAGGATATTTAAAACTAAAACAGCAGAATACACATTCTTTTCAAAGTGCACATGAAATATTGTCCAGAAAATAGATCACATGATAGTCCACAAAATAGGCCTCAACAAATTTGAGAAGACTGAAATCATACCATGCACCATTTCTGACTACAACACTATGAAATTAGAAATCAACCATAAGAAAAAATCTGGAAAGAGCCCAAGTGTATAAAGGTTAACGAACATCACACTAAAGTGTGAATGGGTTAGCCAGAAAATCAAAGAAGAAATTAAAAAATACATGGAAACAAATGAAAATGAAAACACAAGGGTCCAAAACCTTTGGGAGGCAGCAAAAGTTGTTATAAGAGGGAAGGAAGTATATAGCAATACAAGGCTACCTCAAGAAGCAAGAACAATCTCCAATAAACAGCCTGACCTTACACCTAAAGGGTCTAGAAAAGAATAACAAACAAAATGCAAAACCACCAGAAGGAAGGAAATAAAAAAGATGAGAAAGGAAATAAATGGTAGAGAAACTGAAAAAACAGTAGAACAGATCAATGAAACTAGGAGCTGGTTCTTTGAAAAAATTAATAAAATTGATGAACTTCAAGCCAGACTTATCAAAAAGAAAAAAGAAAGAACTCAAATAAAGAAAATCATAAATGAGGAGAAAGAAAAACCAACACCACACAAATACAGAGGATTATAGAGAATAGTATGAAAAACTATATCCCAACAAATTGGATAACCTAGAAGAAATGGATTAATTCCTAGAAATATATAAATCACCAAAACTGAAACAGGAAGAAATAAAAAGTTTGAACAGACCATCAACCAGCAAAGTTGAATCAGTGATCAAAAAACTCTCAACAAACAAAAGTCCAGAATCAGACAGCTTCACAGGTGAATTCTACCAAACACTTAAAGAGATAATACCTATTCCTCTCAAACTATTCCAAAAAAATAGAAAAAGAAGGAAAGCTTCCAAATTTATTCTATGAAGCCAGCATTACCCTGATACCAAAATCAGATAATGACAACACAAAAAAAGAGAACTATAGGTCAATATCTCTGATGAACATAGATGGAAAAATCCTCAACAAAATAGTAGCAAATTTACCTAATACAACAATACATTTAAAAAGTCATTCACTATGATCAAATGGGATTATTCCTGGGTTGCAAGCATGGTTCAAGATGCACAAATCAATCAACGTGCTACACCACATTAATAAAAGAAAGGATAAAGACCATACGTTCATTTCAATAGATACAGCAAAAGCATTTGACAAAGTACAATATCCATTCATGATTAAAAACCCTGAACAAAGTAGGTTTAGGGGGAATATACCTCAACTTAATAAAAGCTGTATATGAAAAATCCACAGTTGACATTATCCTAAGTGGAGAAAAACTAAGAGCTTTACTCTACTGTCAGTAACAAGACAGGGATATCCATTCTCATCACTTCCATTCAACACAATATTGGAAGTCCTAGCCATAGTAATCAAACACAAAGAAATCAAATGCATCTAAATCAGCAAAGAAAAAGTAAGATTTTCACTATTTGAAGATGACATGATACTATATATGGAAAACCTAAAAGAGTCCCCCAAAAAACTGCTAGAACTGGTAAACAAATTCAGTAAATTCACAGGATACAAAATCAGTGTACAGAAATCTATTGCATTTCCAAACTCTAATAATGAGCACAGAAAGAGAAATTAAGGAATCAATCCCATTTACAATTACACTAAAAATAATAAAATGTCTAGGAATAAACTTAAGCAAAGATTGAAAGACTCGTACTCTGAAAACGACAAAATGCTGATGAAAGAAATTAAAGAAGACACAAAGAAATGAAAAGACATTCCATACTCATGGGTTGGAAGAACAATTATTGTTAAAATGTCTATACTACTGAAAGCAATCTAGACATTTAATGCAGTCCCTATCAAAATACCAAAAACATTTTTCACAGAACTAGAACAAACAATCATAAAATTTGTATGGAACCACAAAAGACCCCAAATAGCCATAGCTATCTTGAAAAAGAAAAACCTGGCAATATCATAATTCTAGACTTCAAGTTATACTACAAAGCTGTAGTAATCAAAACAGTATGGTACTGACATAAAAGTAGACACATGGGTCAATGGAACAGAATAGAATATCCAGAAATAAACCCACAATTATACGGTCGATTTATCTTTGACAAAGGTGGCAAGAATATGCAATGGGAAAAAGGCAGTCTCTTGAAAAAATGGGAAAACTGGACAGCTGCATGCAAAAGAAGGAACCTGGAGAAGATTCTCACCCCATACATAAAAATAAACTCAAAATGGATTAAAGATCTGAAACTAGTATTACACTATATGTTAACTAACTAGAATTTAAATAAAAACTTTAAAAAAAATAAAGATTTTATTTACAGAGAGTGTGTGAATGGGAACACACACATATGCACTCACATGTGCATGCTGGGGGTAAGACAGAGGGAGAAGGAGAGGGGAAAGGAGAATCGCAAGCAGACTCCAAAGCAGAGCATGGAGGCCAATGTGGGGCTCAATCCCACGACCCTGAAATCATGATCTGAGCCAAAATCAAGAGTCTGTGGCTTAACTGACTGAGGCATGAAGGCACCTATATATATATATTTTTAAAGACATTCAGTTTGATGTATTTCATTATGACAGCCCGAGGAGACTAACATAACCAATGTGACTGAAATTAATAGAAAAGTGTGGAATTCGGTCCTGGATGAAGCTGGAAGAGCAGATGAGCACTGCTCTGCAGAAGATTTGCCTTCACATCACGATCAGTTAAAAACTTGTGAAATGTTTTAAGAATGATAATATGTTTAAATTTACATTTTCTGAGAAGAACATCTTAACTGAAGAATGGAGGTGAACCAAAATGTAGAACTGTTAAGAAAGATATTGAAGTCCTGCAAAGAGAAGCTAATAGCTTGGATTAGGATGGTGTCGGAAAAGTTGGAGAGGAAAGGACCACAGGCAAAAGATATTTAGGAAGGAAAATATAGAGGACTAAGTAATGAATTGAATTTTTTTACATAATATTAAGTGAAAGAGCCAAATGTAAAATTATAGATTCATTATGATACAAGTAAAACTCAGGGAAACATGGAGTAAAAATATATAAATTATAGATAACATTCTCATATTCTACTTTTCGGGATAATAAAAATGTGATTATATTATGCTTCTCCTTTTAAAATAAAAATAATATTTTAGTGTAAGTGCCACAGAATTACTGCAAGGGTCACTCCTCAAGGGTAATTGAAATGAAACTAAAGGTTTTGCTGAGATTTTGTGTAGAATTAGTAAAATCAGGTGAGGCCTGGCAGTAGGAATTATCTCTGACATTTAAATATGCCTTGGAGAATCTACAGTAAAAGGAGCCTAAGAAGATCCATATAGAGCTGAAATCATTCACAAGTGTCCCCTGGTTAAGTTTCTTGAGACAGCTATTTTATATTTACAGGTAGACAATTATGCCTCTTTACCAGAGACAAGTTTTCCAAACATTCTAAGGCTTGGCTTCATTTATAAAATAAGGATCCTACTTTCTCTCTAGAGATATTATGAAGACACAATGAGATTGAGTCAGGTAGAGTCTTTTGAACAGTGTCTGTTGTATGCTAAGTCCTCAGACTGGAGGTACTAGTAATAGTGATGATGGGTTAATCATTAGCAGTGGTAGTCATAGTTGTCTTCATCCTGAGATTTTTTAATGCCTGGTATATGGTTAAAGTAAAATCGTTTTCACCTTATTTAGTTATGAGACACAGGTTTAAGTAGAGAAATTATTCATATCACATGGGAGAGAAAATTAGTTTACTGGGGTTTTAGGAATAGATGTTTGTATAATTTAGTGTAAGTCAGCAATTCCAGAACTGATTGTCTAGGTATTATTCGGTGCTCACAAGTAGCGTCTTCCGCTAAGGTGTCATTTGGGCTTTCTTGAATGAGAATACTTTTCTTTTAAACCCACAAGGGCAATAGAGGAAACAAATTTAAAAAGCTAAATTCTTGTGAAATGTTGTCTAAGCTCTCTAGACAGCCTTGAAAGGTCAAAATAGAAGAAACAGATAGAGCTACTGGATTGAAAGAATCAGTCGGTGTGATGCTCCAGCAACATCAAGGCACTTATTAGATGAGCACTATTTTTTTCCAAGTTATATTCATGAAATAACCTGTAATACAAATAAAAGTGCACTTTCTACATAAACGATGCCTTATCCTCCTGGTTGGCCACCCACTCATGAACATAGTACAACTTGTTTCTCAAAAATGCATTTTGGATCCAAGGAAGTATTTAGTATCAAAATCCTGGCCTTGGCTATCTACTCCATCTCTTAGTGTAGGACCTTGAGCAGGTACTTGATGACTCTGAGCCTTAGTGTCCTCACTACAAAATGAGGAGTTCAACACTTATTCACATAGCTGAAGATTTAAATAATATAAAATACTGAAAGGATTTCACATATGGCCTAGTACACGGCATGACTTTATGAAATTCTCATTTCTCTTCCCCTTAAATCTATAACTATTTTTTAGAACATTTGGTCAAAGGAATATGAAACAGTACACTGGTGTGGTGTACAGTGGGGATAATACATACAGTTTCAGATCCTTTCCAGTCTTTAATTTTATCCCTATATAGGTACAAGAACAAGACCTAGATGATTGTTTTTAAAAATGTAATTTTTTATTTAGGATATACTTAACAGACATGATTTGGAAACATACAGAAAGCAGATTTGATTGACATCTAATGGATACATTAAATCCAAAATTAAAACTACAATAAGACATTTCCAAGTTCAATGTTTTGTTATTCCATCTCTTTATTCTTTTTTCAATTCAGCTGGAAACCTCTTCCAACTTCTACTCCGGGAAAACATTTTGAAAGGAGTATTTTAATGAGACCATTTGTGTTTCCAGTGCCTTGCTGAGTGACAGGTTATGGAAAGCACAGATAAATATTGTTTGAATCAAGAGTATAAAAATGAAAACATTTTATAAGGCTTATCAGTGTCTCACATTCAGTATGAAGTAGTGAATTTACCAAAGTGTGCCCCAAATATAAAACTTTAAAAGAGGGTAAATCACTATCCCCACTCTTCTTTTCAACAAGAAAATTTGGAAATGGCATCCCATAGTGTTACTTTTCAGCATCTCTTGCTGCTAGGTTTCTTTAAAAGTTTCTGAGTAAGCAGGCAAAATGTTTTCCCATACAGTACTAACAATGGTCGTTCATTTCAAAGGGTTTTTACACTTCCATCAAGGCTTTCTGTGTCTACCTGAGCATGTATATCTCATTAGAAACTGATGTGCCATAATCTCTGTAACTGGAAAACTGTTTATTCTACAAATTTATTTTGCCCTATAATTTTTTGGTGCCTGAAAAAGTACTGATAAATGACACCCTCCTGTTCCAAATACCAAGTATAAAATGCTGTCTGTCTATGCCTGCATTTAGTATTGATTCTTCAAATGGCAAAAGAATCTGTAAAAAACACAAGGGAATCAAGAAGGCTTTTAGACTCAGCAGTACATTCAAGTAGAGCGGGCAGGCCAGAAGTGGTTTTAAAATGCCTGGAAATTACTGGGTAGTGTAGAGGGCTGGGAATCCACAATTTGTTAGTAAACCCAATTCTTATCGTGAAAGCTGTCAAATCACTGATACTCATGCTAGTTTTGTTGTTGTGTAGTTAACACTTTATAAACTAGCAGATGGTTCGAGTCATCTCATGAAATACTGGCCTCAGATTATCAACAACCCTTTATTCTTTCTTGTATCCTTAGATCTGTCCCACAAAAGCTTTTGACTTAGAAAAAGAACTCCATTCGTTGCAAAGCGTGGACAAAGGGGATGGTCTTGGGCTATTGCTGTGGCAGAGGAGTCTCTCTTCTTAAAAAGGGCAGGTGAGAGGTTAGACTAATTGAATCATTTAGTGGCTGCTTCTCTGTAAGTGCTTTCCTGGTTGAGGGGCCAAAATCTATATTAACACCTCTGCCCTTAGTAACACAGTTTTTCAAGTTAAGAAGCTTTGCCCACAAGTCTTCAAGGACTCAATAGAGCTCACTAAATAAATAACAAGCAAGTGTGACTGTGACAGTCTAATGGATTATGCTGGATCAGAACTAAAAGAAGAAGAAGAAGAAAAAAAAAAGGAGCTGGTATCCATGGTCAGTTATAAAATGTCTCTCACCTGCCTCTGCCAAGCCTGTCGCTCACCTCTATTCCATTTGAATTAGGAAGTCATCGTGTTTTGTCCAAATAAGTCAATTGACCTGTGAATGTTAATTTTTCAAAGGCATTCTGAAAAGAAAAGTTAATGGTATAGTTGACCCTTAAAAAACATGGGGGTGTTGACCCACATCCCCCACCATCTGCACCCAAAAATCTACATGTAACTTTTGACTCCCTAAAAACAACTTGTAATAGCCTATTATTGACTGAAGGCCTTATAAAAAACATAAACAGTCGATTGACACACATTTTGTATGTTATATGTGTTACATGCTGTATTCTTACAATAAAGTAGGCTAAAGAAAAGAAAGTATTATTGAGAAAAACATAAGGAAGAAAAAATATATTTACAGGACTTTTCCGTATTTGTTGAAAAAAATCCACATATAAGTGAAACTGCACAGTTCAAAGCCATGTTGTTCAAAGGTCAACGATAAATTGTGTTACTCAAAATCTCTCCCTTACATCTCCACAACACCCAACATGTCTGCCATGACCGTGGAACTGCAGTTTTAAGGAACAGGTAAGATTCACAGTCCCTAAAAAACTAGGCATGCAGGAGTTTGAGGTTCCTTTCAGATACTTTTTAGTGTGGGAAGGCTACATGATAAAACTATTGATTTCCTCAAAAACAATGTTTCTAAATTTAGTATATTATTTTGTCTCTATTTTCCACATTGTTAGTTTCCAAGCCAGTTATTCCCTCGTTCCTTCACTCCTTCCTCTTCTTTATCATGCTTGATATCGAAGCTCCATGTTGCTTCATGTGCTAAGTCAGCAATTCATTTGAATATATCAGCGATGATTTTTTTTCAAATGTGATCGAATTATATTAAAATTCTTCCAGGAGAATAAAAAAGGTGAAGCAATAGTTATCATTTATTGCGCTGATACTCTATGCAAGGTCAGTTGTTGAATGAAGCATCTTACAAATATTAAAGAATAGTAGACACTGATTCAGATAAATTTTCAAGCTATAGTACTTCTTCTGAGTCAGTCACCTGCCCATAGGGAGTAGATTTTGATTTAGATGATGTTAAGAAGCACCATGCCTACATGTTTCTCCCCAAAAGACCCTGAAATTTTACTAATCAAGACTTATTTCTTGGATTCTGAGATGTTTCCTTAGGAATACTTTAAGGTGAACAACTCTCCTACGTTCTACTTCCCTAAGGTGCTCTAAATCCCCCTTTGCTAAACCCCCAACTTTTCCCTCTCATGATTCTTTGCCCACTACTTTTTCTTTCCTATAAATTAATAACCTGCAAAGACTGTTATGAAGTCCCAGAAACTTCTGCTTGTTTTAAAAAAGAAATCCCGCCCCCCTATGCCACATTCAAATTCTTCTCTCTCAATGGAACACTTCAGTCTTTCAGGAGAAATTTTACCTTTGGTGAAAAAATGCAAACTGTCTTAAATAGGTGAAGTTACTTAAGAAGTACAATCCTATGAACTTACTGGAGGAGGATGTCAATGCCCAGGGGAAAAATAGAATAGGTAGTAAAGATCTAGAAAGAAACAGTGCAGAGGGAGAACAAATGTCATCTAAGTTAAAAATAGCTGGAAAAGAACATTACAGCGTTTGCTTAAGACACTGGCATACATCAAAGAGCTGAAGGGCAGTAAGAACTGGAATTTGCTATTGGAATACTTCTGTGACTGAATGGGGGGTAAGTGGGGCTGGAGGATTTGAAATTGAGAAGAATTTACAGCAAATCTTTGATTTTGTAAACTTATGTTTTGTTCTAAGCAACTGGCCTACTGATACAGAAACCATCATGAAGGAGTCAACTCTCTTAACGTATTCTTTGACACAAGAAGAGAATGGGAATAAATTCAAAAATTTGGTGCCAGTCTTTATAAGAAAAATATATACAGTCTGGAGCCCTTGCTTTACCACTAGGAAAGTAGGAGAATATGATCTGTGATCTCCCTCCTGAAAACTAGTCACGTTCTATGTCCTGGGCCACATCTGACAGACATTTCTCAGACTACCCTGTGAGTCAGACTTTAAACACAGATCATGCTTCTACATCAGGACTTCCCTATTCTGAAGAGGACTCTGATGTCGCCCTCGGACTTGCAATCAGGTACCAGATCAGTGTGTTTCAGGGATGCCCATAGGCTTGAGAATCTGACTTTCTCTCATTTTTTTCCATTTAAACTTTATGACATGGTTCCTCTTTTGTTTCTTGTTTTATTTTCTCTTGGCAAAACAATCCCCAGGTTCCTAGAAAATTGTTGACACACCTTGCCTTCTTAGGTGCACTTCTATCACCGAATTCAACAGCCAAGCCTATTTCCATAAGAATGAGTCCCTCATTTCTTTTGCTCCATGTTGCTGGCCAGACACACAGACCCACGGTGAGTGTTCCACAGGAGCCCAAGACCAGGAAAGGACTACTGAAGGATGGGGAGAACCACTGGGGTGAACACAAAAGACATTAGTCGAATGGCCATGTAAGGCATGGTGACTTGAAAATAAGTAAAAAACACTGCAGTAGAGGCAAAAGAAAAAAAAAAAAGAAAAAGAAAGGAAAAAAAAGAGCTCTGTTTTTCAGAAATAGAGACTTCTAAATGGATTAGAGGATAAAATGGATNGAAAAAGAAAGGAAAAAAAGAGCTCTGTTTTTCAGAAATAGAGACTTCTAAATGGATTAGAGGATAAAATGGATTAGAGAATAAAATGGATTAGAGAATAAATTTGTATGTTAGGGACTTGAATATTCGTTTTCCCCCAAAATTCATATGTTAGAAATCTAATCCCCAATGTCATGAATTTGAGGTGGAGCCTTGGGGGAGGTTATTAGGTCACAGGGGAAAAGCTCTCACGAATGGGTTTAGTGTCCTTATAAGAAGAGAGCAGAGAGTGAGCTCAGTAAAAGGAACTGTCTGCAACCTGGCAGAGGAAACTTACCAGAACCCAACCATGCTGGCACCATGATCTTGGATTTTAACCTCCAGAACTGTAAGAAATAAATGTTTCTTGTTGATAAGCTGCCCTGTTTATGTTATTTTTTATAGCAGCCCAAACTGACTAGGATATCCTATTTGCCAGAAACTCTAAAGGGCTCAAGTATCAAGACTGAAATGTGTGCAAAGAGAAAAGGTGTATAGAGAAATAAAGTTAGCCAGAAGTAAGTCCCACCATTTAACTAAACCATTTTAACCCCCTCCAGGACAGAAACCATCAGATGTCTTGCTCTACTCACTTCTGCCCCATAAATTCCTACATGCAAGACAACCTGTCCTACCCTTTGATTTCTCCCCACTAGGACAAGTCCTAGTCACTAGTTTTTTTAGTTTTTTAGTAGTTTTTTTAAAACTAAAAAAAAAAATCGTGGGGTGCCTGGGTGGCTCAGTTGGTTCAGCATCTGCCTTTGGCTCAGGTTATGATCCCAGAGTCCTGGGATCAGCCCTGCATTCGGCTCTGCTCAGTGGGGAGTCTGCTTTTCCCTTTCCCTCTGCCCCTTCTCCCTGGTTTGTGCTTTCTCTCACTCACTCACTCACTCTCTAATAAATAAATAAATTCTTTAAAAAAAATACTGCCAGCAGGTTTCTCTATTTTATGTATAGATATAGATGGGCTGATATCACTTCTATCACCTATATCTATACTATTTGTCCCAAGAACAAGGCTTGTGTGCTCTCCTGCTCTCTTTCCCCTGATCTCTCTCTCCCTCCCTTCGCTACCCCCCATCCCTCTCTTTTTATCTCTCTGTGTCTCTTTTTTTTTTAAGATTTATTTATTTATTTGACAGACAGAGAGAGAGATCACAAATAGGCAGAGAGGCAGACAGAGAGAGAAGGAAGCAGGCTCCCTGCTCAGCGGGCCTTGATCCCAGGACCTGGGATCATGACCTGAGCCAAAGGCAGAGGTTTAACCCACTGAGCCACTCAGGCGCCCTCTCTGTCTCTTGCTACCTGGATTTCAGGAAACTATCAATGGACTACCTTGGCCAGGGTCCTCCCTTATTTTGTCTAAGTGAGTAATAAATCTTTAGGTTACCTGCAATCAGTCTCTCAGCCATTCTATGCTTTCATACCCTATACCTTTAACGGGAGGTAATAGGCAGACTACTGATCCAGCAAGGGGCCAAGTTTTTTCAGCGTAGTTTCCCTAGAAAGCAGAGTGAGAGGAAATCTCCCTCCTGCAAGTTTAATGGGGAATTTTTTTTAGGATCAATATCTGCATGAAATGGAAGGAAGCAGGACTGGGCAGAGGGAGGTGTAGGGCCCCATGCAGTCCCAGAAAGGGGTCAGCCAATTCCCTAGCACCTTTAAAATGGACTAACCCTTCAAAGTTGCCCTGATTTGGAGCAAAGGGGTCTAGGCCTGACACCCTAACTGGGCTGCAGCCTGACCCTGGGAAGGGGTGTGACTTTGAGCAACAGGGCTCTCTTCCGCTAAGACAAATTCCTAGAAAGATTAGATAGCTGAGCACTATTTATGGGAAGTAATCCCAGTAACTGGGAGAAGTTTCTCAGTGCCGGAGGCAGATGGGGCTTACCAGCACAGCATTTCCTGTGGAAGCAGAGGCAGAAGATATTTAATGTGGGTTTGGGTGGGTTTTTGAGATACAGATTCCACCCCCTCACCCCCACTATCTCTCTGTGCCAGCAAGGGAGTTTCTGGCAGGGTGGGCAGCAGAAGTAGTCAACAGGACTTCCAGACTTAAGATTTCTAAATCTTATGCCTGATGTGGAGACTAGGGTTCTAGAATGGCAAGGAAGAGGACTATAGATCCTAGATCATTAGGGAGCTGGCCCTGGAAGACAGCAAGAGAAGAATCTATGCGGTATTTCTAAAAAGAGGGGACACAGACATCAGAGTACCCAGCCCCATGAAAATTATTCTGTCTGGTGAGGAGTGGGATCTGAGTGGGCTGTGTAGACGAGCACAGGGGACATATTGGTAGTTACTAGTGTGGTGACACAACCATTACCAGAGGATGCCCCCTCCCACTCCACCAAGAATCAGTGGCACTGTGTCAAACCCTGTCATCCCCTGGTGGGGCGGAAAGCCCAAAGTATAGCAAAGCCTGAATATCTCACCAGCCTGCAGGATGAAGCTTGGCATCAAAATACTGTTAAGTCACAGACAATGGATAAATACAGTATTTCCTATAAATCTAAGTTTCTGGCCTCCGGTCTATACCTGGTTAACATCTATGTGGGACTAGCTAAGAAATGGAAAGTGTGTAAACCCCACTCGCCAGCATGGGATGCACCAAGAGAGTTTCACACCATATTTAAAAATTGTGCTAGGGGTGCCTGGGTGGTTCAGTCAGTTAAGCGTCTGCCTTAGGCTCAGGTCATGATCTCAGGGTCCTGGGACTGAGTCCCACATGGAACTCTCTGCTCAGCAGGAAAGTCTGCCCCTGCCCCTCCACCTGCTCATGCTCTCTCTCACTCTCTTTCTCTCTCTCTCAAATAAATAAATAAAATCTTTAAAAAAATAAAATTTGTTGCTAACGCTGATAGAAAGTTCTAGTCTGCCACAGAAAACACTGCAGTGGAGGGAGCTTGATATTGCTAGAGAAATGAGAGACAGAAAATGTTCTGGCAAGTCCAAACGACTTGTGGAAGCCATAAGAATACTCATCCAAGGAGAAGAATAACAGAAACCCAACTGAACGAGCCAACATTTGAGAGGTCATCTAAAAATGGAACTAGTCACCCAAGGAGTATGTGCTATCAAAATTTGATATTTCTTTTAGCATTTTAATAAAAATCAGTACAAAGTAAACACAATTTTAAAAAAAGAATGAGAAAATACTTAAGAATTTCTGCAGGCAACGACATGCCTAATTTTTAGAGGAATGACAGTACTTTTGCTGTGAATCCAACATAGAAAGTGTTAGAGATTATGTAATAAATCTATCATGACGTTAGCCCTAATGCATAAAGAACAAGAGTTTTTTTTCCATTTGTTTCAGCTGTTCGGTGTGCCTGTGGGATAGCAGGCTTTAGCACTGGGATATTTATAATTTTCCAGAGGAATGTTAAATTCTGTCAACTCAATGTGCCGATTTTTAAAAACTCATGCATACATTATGTATAATGCCACAAGTACTCAGGAAACTAAATGGTATCACTAGGAAAGAAAACAAGGAATCCTAAGGAAAAGCTAAAATAAAAGATAGCTGACTAGTGACACTGTATGTATAAAAAATTTTGAACTTGCCCTCTCAAAGGATCATTTAAATTCTTTAAACTTTTGGGTAGAATTTGGAGATGAAACCTAAGAATTGCATCAGAAAGATCTAGCCTTACGGCAGCGTTTACATATGACAATTCTATTTGCATTCCATTAAAATCGACCTTTTATGAATTTGAGGCAATGCTGGAAGAGGTATCAGCTCCCCCTGGTCCGAATGGAAAAGAAATACTGATAGGTTACTAGTGGAGGTCATTAAGCGGCCGGATATGGAAATCAATAAAACTATGCATTTATGTAAGAGAAGGGTATTGAACAGAAAATAGCAAGATTAACAGTAAGGTTCTATTGAGGGAAGTTTGTGTTCAAGTTACAGTTCTCAAAAGCCCCTTCTCATGTCATGCTCAGAAATAACTGTAACAATATGCAGGAAAGCAGATGGAATTTGGCACCATTTCAAAGGCTGCAGATTGGATGCTATGTATTTAAACTACATGTAATTGGGAAATTATGAATGAGTCTTTGAGATAGAAAATGCCAACCATCTCCTGTTATACTGCAATTGGTTTGATTTATAATGACTTCATAAATAGTAAAATAAAAGGAAATGTATGTGCTAAAATATTAGAGCAGAACAGGAAAAGATCAGTGAAGTTCTCAATTACGAAGAAGGCCATTTCTTTTTGAATGGAAAATGACTGACATTCAATTAAGAGACAAAAGCAATAAATAAGTTTGGTCCTTGTATTACTATTCTATCAAAATGTAGAAAGCAATGGGATAGGCCACAAGACCAATAGACAAAGATATAAAATAAATAATGCAAGCCGAAGTGTACCTTTGAAAAAAGGAAGAAAACCTAATTGCAATTTTCCTCCGTTGTTCAAAGCCAAACTTTTTGTTCTCTGATCTATCTGCAGATAGTTTATTTTGCTTCTGACTGTGCAGTAATCAACGTCTTGCCCCCGGCATAGCTGGATTCTCAGCCTCTGTTTCTCTGGGGACTCAGCAGGGAGGCCAACAGTAAAAACAGCCAAGCACTAGGATTTAACATGTTGACTAAAAACTCAAGGACTGCCGCTTGGTGGGAATGCTGGTTTTTCTAGGCAGTAATTGTACTCAACAACAAAAAGGATACTTGGTGATTGAGTTAAGGAGCCAAGCCACTCTGCATGTACATATCATGTTCTCTTCAGTCTTTTATCTTAGAATTACGGCAAGCCAGGAATCAAAGGCTCTCTTGATGTTTAATGAGAACAGTTACAAATGAAACCTCACTACTGTAAAATTTACCAAAACTTGGCATCTGTCTCAGGAAGTACTCCTGTGTCATTTTCTCTCATCAAAATCCCTGGTTCTGAAAGACCTAAAGAAGTAATGTTTTCTTCCTCTTTCTTTAGGAGCAAATGGTATCCCATATCCAGCAATGTAATCACAGATTGTCTCTCAACCTGCAGTCACTTCTGGGTGTTCAAAAGATTTAGAAATATATTGAGCAGTCTGCCCACTTCTAGCTAGGCCTTTGTCTGGTTTTCCAAAGCTCTGAGGAGTCTTTTAAAGAACACGTGCTCCTCCTCTTGCCCAGTCACTTCAGAGGCAGTTCCTATTACAGGAAACAGACAAATCCCAGAGGGACCTACGCCATGGCCTCTTTTATCAACATCAACACAGAGTTTATGGATATATGAAATAGGTATTTACAACTGCACAAGGAGCATAGAGAAAAACAATCTCTTATAAACCACAAATAAAAATAAACAAAAATTATTTTTGGAACAAACTTGTAAGCCTTCATCAAAAAAAAAAAAAAAAGATTTCTGGACCTTGATAAGAAGAGATCTTATTCAAAAGGATAATCGTAAGCTGTGAGAGGGACTGTCAGAATAGGAAAAGAGGGGCTATTGCAACAGGAACAATCTGTGACCACAAGATCTGCAAGAATCTCAAGAATTAGGCAGAAAGGGATTTTCTTTCATAGAGAAGAATCGACAAGATAGAGGATGAGATGTGGGGAAGTGGGATGAAAAGTGGATCAGATAGCGGATCAGAGACAGTGTCATCGGCGTCTCTTTTAAGCCCGCCGGTTTTCCTGTTTTCCAGGAGGGGCCCTTCAGGAGGATTCTATGCTGGATCAGGCTGAGGGTAGGCCAGATTTCAGGGACTTGAGGGAAGGAGAGAATCCTAACCAAAATTTGGTTACCAAACACTTTGTTCTAACTAAGTAGTGGGGACAAGCAGTGCAGCTAATTATTTATGAGGAAAGGAAAGGGAATTTGGAGGGTCTGGCCTTCTCATAGGTAAACAGGGGAGGTGGAGGCATCGCAGAGCCTTATCTAAGCTCATCTAAGTAAATATGGGAAAGAGGGGATCTCTGCAGTAAGTGGTTCTGTGGGGGATTTTTTGTTTTTTGTTTTTTGGGATTTTGTTTTGTTTTGTTTTGTTTTTGTTTTGGGGGTTTTGTTTTTTTTCATTACAGATAAGGATGGGGATCAACTATCACTTCAACCTCACCCATCAACCTCGCCTATCAACTTCACTATTTAGCAGAAGCATAGGGCCTGGGGAAAATTCGACATCGTCATTTTTATGTAAAGATATATATTATGGCTAGAAGAACTGCGCAACATGGACTCCCAGTCTCTAGTGTAGCTGACTTGGCATAGAAGAGATTGTCAGGGTTTTGAGAGGTCCAGGGTAAGATTTCTTATCTTTTATAAACAAGGTAACGAACTTCTTATATATTCTCATGTCTGTTTCTTCCTCGGTCTCAAAATGCTAACAGGCAAGTCTGGTTGTAGGAATACAAAAGAAATCAAAGGTTCCCAAGCCATTTCACTTTAAAATCCTTCAAGTCAGTACGATCTTATTTTAGATGTATTTTCCAAAGAGTAGAAGGGTCCTATGATTGCTAATTAAGATCACAGACCACCACAAAGTCTGGTTCTTCGGGAGAAGTGTGAATTGATTTTGCATGAACACAAGCCAGTTTAAATTGACATAGGAAACCACTGCTACAGACCCGCTGACTTCTTACTCAGAGCCAGCTCCATCATCATGGCCACACTGTCTTGTTAGATAATTGAGGTTATTTGTTGTGGTTACTGGTGTCACTTGTGTTACTCTTATCTTCTAGTTTCACACTGATCTGATCTCTCCACAGAACATAAGGAACATTAAAAGTACCCAATTGACCTTAATGTATTCTTTCATTCCTTCCTGCTAAAATAAAGGCCCTTTGTGTACTTAAAGAGTCTCAGGTAACTGGAGGTGAAACAGGGAAGGAGAATGGGGGCTCTCACTCAACAAAGCAGAACAATTCTTAGGGTGGAGAAGAGATGCAATTTGGGTCATTTTATTTCTTATTGCATTCAGTGTCCATTACGTACCTTCTCTTTAATGACCAAAGTTTTATAGGTGACTTTTTTGTAAATAGTTTTCAAAATAACTTTGTGAACTTAGCCCTTCACTCTATCCTATGTATTTTTCAGAGTCTATGAAGAGTAGTTTCTGCAAAGTCAGAGTTTATTCTTCCATACATCTGTCAGTAATGGAATAGCCAAAAACAAAAATTCTGGGGTTTGGGTATGGTGGGTAAATCATTTTGCTCCAGCTCACTGTGAAAGATGCCTGTGTCTCTGGTAAATAGTTTTGATCCTGAAAAAGATAAGGTTGACTTCCTCAGGGCCAGAGAACAGGAGTCCTATTGTTTTCCGCTGCTCCCCACGCTACCCTCCCCTTCTCTCCACCCCCCAAGTGACCGAATGAATCAACAGATAAAGCCATAGGCTTAAATAACTCCCATTACCTGCCTGAAATGCTTGATTGTTTGGAGTACCACCTTCACAAGGTAATTTTGGAAGATTTTATTGGTGACTCATTGGTGTTGCAGGCAAAGTTGAAGTGGTAGCTTGGGGCCTGAAAACAGATGTCCTGGTCTGCTAGGACCGTGTTCCCTCAGGAACTGATCCCTTACTCCCACTTGGATTTCCATTTCCAATGAATATATACACACTTATACACACAGACATTCTCTGCTTTCTAGTGAATGCCAAAATGATTCCATTGCAAATACCCTTTTAAACCAATTACATGGAAAACAATGTCACTATCTTCACATTTATGACTTCTAGATTTTTTAAAAAATATTTGCTCCCCTCTCCTCCGTTTGGCTTAGATGCTTAATAATTACAATATAATTTCACTCATGGATAGATCACTCTTCTGAAAATGAATACTGGGCTCAGGTGCACTCCTAACATTTTGTGAATCCTTCACCTAATTAATGAGAGGTTAGTCTCTTAACCTACTGCCCAGGTCCCATGGCAGATTATTAGCACTAGTGCTTTGATGGATCTTTTTAAGTGCTCCTCTTGGGAAAGATATTTGAAAGTCACATTTAAATAAGGATCCAAAAATTACTGAACATTAATTCTCTTCTAGTCTCAAATGCTATTTCTGGCGAAGGTTATGGAGGCAATTTCAATGGGAGAAATACACCATTATTTAGTTACCCCTGCTTCCAAATATGCAGCAAAGGACTTTGCTAATCTTCCTGCCCCACCCTCACCCCAGACCTTCTCAAATGACATAATGGATTTTCACTCCTATCACTCCTATTGGAAGTACAGAGAATGAAGTGAAAGAGGAAAGAACTAGAGCTCATGGAGATTCTTCCTCTTTCTCTCAAACACAACCTTCAGGGAGGTGGCATCTTGATCAAAGCATTTAGATGACTTGAAATTCAATGTTATATCCGAGAAAATTCTTACCTTTTTCTCTCCCCTGCCTTCTCAACTGGTACATTAGAGTAAAACCAAAGAGTCTTTTCTCATAAAGAAAAAGCTGAAAAGAACTGAAATTCAATTCATCACCCTCCTCCCCCACCCCCAGCCCATAAAAAGGACAAACTCAGAGTATAAGTAACTTGCCCAAAGATACAAGCTTGATAGAAGCAAAGCTATGACTTGAGATTAGGTCTCCTGATACCTAGTATTCTCCCTGCATGAGGCCACTTAAGTATAATTTGTGAATTAGTCATTTTTCAAAAGGTCAAGATTATCCTTTTCTGCCCTGCCTTAAGACAAAAATTTTATATCGAGTAGGTTTAGATGTCAAAGGGAATAATTATGGAATTGCAATTAATTTAAATTTTCTACTGTGTATAATGAAAGCTGGTTACGGATGAAAAAAAAGGGAGACATGAAATTAAAAAGGAAATGAGTTTGAAACTTTCTTAAATTTTCAAAAAATCTTATGTAAAGAGATATATTCAGAAGAACAACCAAAATACTAACTAATGGCAGAGGAAGACACTAAAAATACAAAGTAACGCTAAATGCGACTTCACAAAGTGTTTCTAATATCAGGAAGGCAAGAGACCAAGAAGGAAGAAAAGAGAATATCAGTGGGTGAAACTAGAAATGAAGATGCTCCAGATGGCACATAGATCATCTATTAAAAAGGTAAGGAAGAATGTAATTCACATATTAAATGAACACACAGGGGCGCCTGGGTGGCTCAGTGGGTTAAAGCCGCTGCCTTCGGCTCAGGTCATGATCCCAGGGTCCTGGGATCGAGGCCCACATCGGGCTCTCTGCTCAGCAGGGAGCCTGCTTCTTCCTCTCTCCTCTCTCTCTGCCTGCCTCTCTGCCTACTTGTGATCTCTCTCTCTGTGTCAAATGAATAAATAAAATCTTTAAAAAAAAATAAATAAATGAACACACAGTATCTGTCATCAAACATTGATTTTACATTTAGGCATCATAGGGGACTTCTGTCAAAAAGCAAAGATAGTTAAATTAGGCCAACAGTGCAAAGCCAGAGAACTGGAGGGGATGATCACAGAATTTTATTTCAGGGAAAATGAGAGAACAGTTATATAACAGTTTAACAAAAGGCTGATTTATCCCTCTGTATGCACATGTAAATCCTATTATCTTCATAGGGACTTCATGCATGACCAAAAAGCCACTGCTTTCTCCTTTGAGTGAGCAAATAGGACTGTGTGCATAGCAGCATGCTGGTAGACGTTAGAGGTGGTATTAGGGAAGTCAGGGCACAGACGGGACTTCTTCTAAGACATTCATCCTCAATAGAAAAAGGCTTTGAGACAGGAAAAGCCACAAATCACTTATTTAGCACAGATTTACATCCCGTCCTCAGTGAGGAGAGCATTGAACTTACAAACCAGATCTTAGTATTTCTACTGCATGTACCTGTGCAGTAAGACACAGGGACTTTCTCAAGTGAAGCCCGGTGTCTGCCATTTCAAACACACAACATTCTCCCTTAGTCTCGAAATTGGAATTGAAATTATTTATAATAAATATTCTGAAGTACATATTCTACAACCTTATACAATCACATATAATATTTAAAGTTCCACCTTTCTGCCAAAAAATGCACATTTATTTCTTTCACATAATTCTAATGAGTCAAACATGAAATCACATGGTAGATTTTTCAATGGCTATCAGTAAATGTCACTAGTTGAAAGTGTACATAAGCAAAATTAGTTGAAAGAAGTAAACTTTAAAGTTTTCAGGGGCATTAGTGTTAATTTTTAGGACAAATGCTAATCACATACTAGGATTTAACCAGAAAGTACTTAGCTGGTAATAGTTGGCAATTTAAGCTTTATTTGGACAACACACCAAGTACTATGGGGCTATAGGGCCAATAAGATACTTGCTCAAAGACAGTATCTGCCTCTTGCAGATAGCACAGAAGGTAGGACCCAGCCTACTGGTCTGGCCAGATACTGCAGACATTGCAAAGTAGTTCTTTATAGCTAGGATACTGTGACAAGCTCAGTCTTTATGCCTACCTTTTGATCCCTACTGAGCGAATTGGGTATATGAGAGATTTTCTGGAGAAACTGGGAAAATGACTTAGCCTCCAAAGATCAGCCCTAGGATTACAAACTTATGAAGGACAGAGAGAAGAAATGAAGTCATTTTGGAAAGTAGAAACTGTATTGAGGAAGAGAGCATTCGGTGTCCTGGATACTGATTATTATTGAGGAAGCAGGCTTTAGAACAGTGGTTTTGCTCATAGTTGACTTCATAACTTTATGTCAACATTTAAGAGCTATTCATTTCTTTTATAACACTCTCATTCCTTTTTTTCCCCCTATGGGCTTTCTTATGAATGTGAAAAAGAAAAAAAAAAAAGGAGAAGAAGAAGTATATGCCCTGTGTGTCTGGGGTGCACAATCCTTGGTACACCCATGGGGCATTTCATGCTGATAAATGTTACCAGTCATGTGCAGTGAGAGAGTTAGGGTATAACCCTCAGACAGTGTCACTGAAAACCCATCCTCTAGTTCGGGGGTGAGGGGTCTTAGAGGTTGGGGGGAAAAGAGGAAATACAAAGAACAGGCAATTGTTCAAGAAGCAAAATGAAGAAGTAGAAATTACTGTGAGTATTCTTTCTTCTTCAGGAGAGCAGTTTCTGTTCCTGCTGTAGATGGTTTCAAACTTCCAAAATCAGAAGTGATGGCACATACGCAGCAACTGTTGCATGAGGCAATAAATCAGAAGAAAGGACAGTGGGAATGGCAGGAAAACATAAAACGCCAACAGAAACAGTGTGCAAGAAACTAGGACCATGCCTGTTAAGGACTTGTTGTGTTCAAAGATCCAGGAACTATATTAATTGAAGCTAAGAAATTAGCTCCCAAAGCAAGGTTAATTTAAGACAAAACTAAACACTCCTTCCTCTGTGATGGCAAAACATGTACTACAATGCAGAGTAAACATTAACTATTCATCTACTTATCTGTCTCCCTCATTAAATTGTGAGTTTCTATAAGGGCTGGAAGCATGTCTTATTCACCTGCCAGTCCCCGACATCACAAGTGGGACTTGGCTTACAGTAAAGGCCCATATATGTTTACTGAAAGAGAAACTATAAAGACCTTTGAAAGGGACAAGCTGAACAGGAGAAAGGACACCGTGGTGGTACTGAGGAGACTGCCTCTTACAATTCTGCCTCTGGCAGTAACCAGCTGTGAGGCCTTGAAAAGCCATTTAATATTTCTGAGACTGAGTTTCTTTATTGGCAAAATAAGCCCATTTATCCAAATTGCTCTAAATTCTATTACTTTGAAAATAAGGTCTAGACTTTTTTTTGAAATTTGTTTATTGTAGCAAAGTACCATTTTTATTAGATTTAGCACTTCAAAAAATGGTATATGTTAAAAACCCCAAATTTCAAGATTTTAATTCATCTTAGTAAATGTACTAAACACACAATTTACTGAACTACTGCCTCAATGATAAAGTCAATGAGTTGTGAGAAATACATTTTTAATCTCTTCAATATGGAAATATACTATTACTATTCTCATGTAAAAGTTGTAAGGTGGTTATTACTTTACACTAGTTTAATTTCTGATTGTAAGGAGAGTTAAGGTTTTAGCTTAAGTTGCTGAGTTCTATTAATCTTTCAGGTGATGTCTTTTAAAAAGAAAATAAAAATTGCATGTACTCTAATGTCTTTATTCTTGCAAAATGAGGGTGTCTTATAAAGACTGGGAATATTTAAAATGAATTGTGTAAGAGCATATTTATTTGTTTAATTATCTGTGTAAGCTATAGTATAATGAAAATATTGTAATTGTACCGCTTTTCAAAGCAACACTGAGGAGAAAATTGTAAACATCATGGATGGGGAATTATGCACACAAAGACTAACAGCTACAATAATGTTATTCAGAACTGTGCTGGTAATTTGCCCCTTAGGGGGTAAATTTGGGGAAAAATATGTATAAGGTTGAATCATGTGACTCTCACTTAATGGGTGTTGTACTGCAAAAGCCACATACACCACATTGAGCACTCAGTAATAATTATTTCTCTTAGTTATTCTCCTGGTGGCTTCTCTAGTCCCTATTATTGCCACATTCTCAAAGAAAGCATTTGTTGTATGGCACCTGCCCAACAAGTAAAATGGACTGGTGGTTACAACATAGAAATTTCTTTCAACATTTCATTACCGAGGGCTTCTTCTAAAGAGGAAAAAATAAAATGAATAGATGAAGTTCTATCTTTAGACCTAGGAATTTTAGCCGGAATAGTCTTTTTATTAAGTGCTTTACTTAAGAATTATTTGTCAAATATGTTAGAGAAAATGGCTTGTCTTTTAGATAGAAAAGCAATCTATGTTTTATTTGGAAATTGTGCTGACTATTCTCCTTTTGCCAGTTCTTACCATTCTTTGTTCTTTTCATCCTACCCTTTGCCACAGGAGACTAGCTTTTGTGCACTGCATTTCTGAGACCTACTTGTTAGGTGACTTCCAGTTGGGCTGGCCAATAGGAAGTCACCAATGTGTCACTAAGGACTTCAGCACCACCCCTCTGTTAGTAGTTGTGTATCTCCAGGACTATAGCTCCTTCTGGTATAGACCTCCGTCCCTCTGTCTCTCCAACTTTCACTGGGTTTCCATATCTCTCTTTACCTCTCTTGTCTTTTCAACTTCTGGGGAATTAATTGCTCTCTACCGCTGCTAGTCTCTGTGTGCCCCATTATCCCTATATCCCCTGACCCATCTGCACCTTTGAAGTGCTACTTTAATAGAGAGAATTCACTCCAGATGGTTCAAGTGATGAGCTGTCTTTTTCCAAGACACTGGCTGTAAGTGCTAACAGCATGTGCACTTAATGCACTTAACAGCTAAGGATAGGTGATGCTTGCAAGTATGTTGCTTGATTATAAGTCAAATATTGCTACTATAGTTAACTGCGCTCTATTTCTTTATGTAACAATGTACTATAGTGGATATTGTGCTGCTCCACTCTAAGATATACATGGTTAGATTACATAGAGATAAGAAGTTCTTGCCCTTTGCCTCCATTTAGGGTAACTCTAAGGACCATCTCAATTCCAGAGCTTGCCACAGATTGGCTGGCTAATGTCTCATTAGTTACTTCATTATGGGTCAGCTTTTCCTTCTGCCTAGTCTTACAGATATATCTCCTGAGAGCAACCCCAAATAAATATGCATGCAATTCTCAGTTTCTGGGACTGTCTCCAGGGAATCCAATCTAAGTCATGAGGTGACTGGGATCAGCCTAAACCTGAGCTAGCAGTAGAATATAACTAAATCCCGAACTCAGCAAATACTTAGACTGTAACTGTAAGAACCAAATACTCCTATAGAATTTCATGAAAAATTTACTGTAGCCATTAGTGCAGCTATCACTGAGTATAACCCTTCCAGTTGTTAGAGTTGTTTTTACTAGGCACCCCCAAAGAATGACTTTAGTCTCTAAGAAATTGCTTTCCATCAGGGACCAGGTGGGTGAACACTTGCATTAGGCCAGCTAGTGGTATCTCCCAAATCACCTCTCCTGGTTTCTGGCATCTATTCTCCCTTCTTTCAGGAACTGTGGCTAACCTTTCCTGTTACAGTGGGTTGGCCCCATGGAACCAAATCAGAGAGTCCCTACCTGAGGCAGCCAGCTTGTTATGACTCTGAGGAGTGAAGCAAATCGGTCTTTAAAGAGAGCTGATCAGGGCGCCTGGGTGGCTCAGTGGGTTAAAGCCTCTACCTTCAGTTCAGGTCATGATCTCAGGGTCCTGGGATCGAGGCCCACATCGAGCTCCCTGCTCAGCGGGGAGCCTGCTTCCTCCTCTCTCTCTGCCTGCCTCTCAGCCTACCTGTGATCTCTCTCCTTCTGTGAAATAAATAAATAAAAATCTTTAAAAAAATTTTTAAAAAAAGAGAGCTGATCAAAAGGGATCACTGAATCAAAAATGGCCAGAAATAGGTTTAAAGTTTGAATTATACAAGCAAAAATACTTGAAAGGGATGGATTGGGGCAAAAAAGGTCAGCAACAAATGAAGAGAATTCTGAGCATCTGCCACAAAAAAGGGAGTGGGCCTTAGAAACTCACAAGTGTGCTGTTGAGGGCGGATAGGGCAAGAAAAGCAAAGGCCATTTCGATTATCACAATGCCTCTCCACCCAATGATTCCAGGAGCCAGAATCATTAGTATGATAACAATTCCTTTCTATGAGAAGTCAGGGAGGCTTAGAGAAGCTACAAACAGGGTTCTCAGTGCACGTGACTACACTCAGCTAGCATGGGTGAGAAAATCAGAGCCTTGGGAGAGGTGGAATTAGAAATGAAGAAGGCAGAAGGAGGGAGGGAGGCACCCAGCTTTTAAATCTATAGCAATGTAATCAGCATCGAGAAAGAATGTCAGCATAATATGCATGTAAGATAACTGGATATCTGAAATTACATTTAAATAAATTAAGTCCACTGAAAATGATCAATAGTAATTTTAAAACTTCTTCACAAGATCAACTTCATACAACTCCTAGAGGCTTCATTCCATACAGAAGAGATGAAAGAAAATCAAAACAGGGAAAAAAGATGACCATAGTTAGTGATTGAAAAAACCCTAAATGACCAATCATTTTTCTTTGGAAATATATGTTTGAATATCATAGCTTAAAAGCTTACATTAGTATCCGTTTCAAAGCTTAAAAGTGAGCAATAGAATAACGCAATTTTCTTTGCAGTAATGATCGTCTTGCTGCGCCTACTTAATATAAACAAAAGATAAAAATTGCTCAATAACACAATGTGTTTATTTACCTCCCATTCTCTTAGGCAGACTCTAGCTAAATACAAATGGTAATTTAAGGTTAGTCTTTCATGGAAATCCTCTCTTAATGAAAAATAAACCATTTTAACTAATATTCATTTTAAACAGATTTCAAATTAAGAATCCTCTTTGAATTCAGTCTAATAAATCAGGTTGGTTCTAAGTACTTGTAGTCCAAATAGATTTTTACCGAAAGATTTGTTATTGTGGTGGGGCGGATTTAGTGGGACCGACCCCACAAGCAAAGGGTTCAGAAACTCTAATAGAGTTACTCACAGAACAGCCCTAATGAACTGCAACGAAGTGTAATAACCATTTTCCAAGGTGGTTTCTGCCCAATTTAACCACATTCATGGAGGTAATGCTTTTAGGAAGGGGTGACCTTGAGAAGTCTTTCATTTTAGAAACACTCCATCATTTTCCAGGTCTTCTAATCTCATAATGCTCTAGGCGATTGTCATGTTTCCCCACAACATCTCAATGAAGAATAGTTCTATTCTCTTTGGAAGGCCATTTACAAGTCTAAGGCAAGAATCACACGTGGTACCTCTCATGACATGCTTCCGTGTGTATGGCTCCTTGCACTGTGGATGCAGGTAGGGGGTATAGAAGCTTGAATTCTAAGGTGGCTCCCAAGAATTTCCACCCTAAAGTGTTCATACCTGGTGTAATTCTTTCCACTTGAGTGCCAGTGATGCCTGTGAACACGATGACACAGTATCTCCCTTAAATAAGTCAATCTCCCTTGACTGTCACTCCTGCTGGACTTAACGATCCAAGTTGGCATGTTGGGGAGAAGGCAACATGGCAGGGGAAAGTGGATGGTCTCTAGGAGCTGAGGGCCTCAGGCTGCAATTGCAAGAAACTGAATTCTGACAATAATCAGATGAATTCAGCAGAGAATCTCAAGCTCCAGAAAGGAACACGGCTCAGCTAACATCTTGATTTTAACCTTGTGAGACCCTGAGATCCCAGCTGGGACTCTTGACTCATAGGACACGGTTTTAAGTTGCCAAGTTTGTGTTAATGTGCTACACAGCAATAGCAAACTAATACAGAGGTGTGGGGAGAATGGTTGGGATCCTTCACTGTTTTACGTATATGAAATATCTGGGGTTTGTCTAAGCTGCCTTTGCACAGACCCTGATAGCAAATAGGAGGCAGTATCAGAGTGGTTAAGGGAATGGACTCTGGAGTCAAGCTGTAAAGTTTAAATTCCTATTCTGCTGCTTAATCACTGAACTCAAATAAGAAAAGTAACATATTTGTGTCTCAGCTTCCCCATTTATAAAATAAAGATAATAAAAGTTTCTAAGGTCATTGTAGCTATTAAATGACCTAATCCTTATGAAGAGCCAAGCTGGGAACACAGTAATCATTCCAATCTGTTATCTTAGCTATTATTATTTTTCAGATTCCTGCCATAAATAGAAGGGCTATCTCTAGAATCTAAGCACAAAAGAGCTAGGATGTTTTTGCAGCAGAAATAGGAACTCCAACATACTAGCTTAGATGAAAAGAAACAAAAAGTTTTCTTTTTTTCTTTTGTCTTAGAAAACTCTAGCAATGGGGTGGTTTCTGGTACTAACTGGCTGAGACACAATGTCATCAGGGCATAGCTCTCTTTATCTCTTGGTATCCTTCCTTCTGTAGGTTGGCTTTATCTGTGTTTTGATGCCCCTAATGGTCGTGAGATGGCTTTAATGTACCCAAACTTCAAATCCTTATACTGTACTTCGTCTCCAAAAATTAAACAATCAAATGAGCCTCTTTCTTTTCCGAGAATGCTAGCAAATGTCTCCTGGTGTCTCAACAGCTATGAATGAAAGATAAACACACCCAGAACCAAACAGAAGGACCAGGGAGATGAGGCAGGATTCTCTACCTAAATCAGTCCTTCCTTGAAATTGAGAATTGGTCAGTTCAATCCTGTTCAAAACTCAAGCCTGAAAACTGAGAGTATAAGGATTCCTCCAAAGAAAATCAAGAGATTGTATCCTGTGTCTCCCAAAAAAAGGTATATTGTCTACCCACAAACATATGTTGTGTCTCCCCAAAAAGCATGTTGAAGCTCTAACCCCCGGACCCGTGAATTCAAACTTAAATGGAAATAGGCTTTTTAAAAGATGTAATCAAATTAAAATGAAGTCATTAGGGTAGAATCTAGTCCAACATGGGCTCTGGCAAAAAATATTATGCAATAAACCTAAAGAGTGGGCAATATTATAGTTTACATTTTACAGAAGGGGAAACTAGGCACAAAAGAAAGACTGAATCAAGATCACGCAGCTAAGGCTTTTTGGTTACCAACTACACCAGTTTGCTCAATACTGTCCCAGTTTTAGTACTGAAAGTCCTTTTTTCAAGAAATCTGTTCATCCCAAGACAATCTGGATGTTTGATTATCCTAAGGAGATATTTGAACCCAAGCAGTCTGATATAGAGATGGTTTTTTAAATGACTTCAGCCCATACCTTCCATTTCAATCATTGTCATTTGGGTGGTAAGGCATGACGTGATTTGATTCACCCATGACTGGTGCAAAGCCTATGTTTTGTTATGCTGTAGCACACTACATCTCTGACCCCACAGCCCTAGGCATTATCAGAAGCTTCACCTTGCATTCATAGAATGGAAGCTACACTTCCTTTTTCTCCTAAGAAATGTGGCAGCAAGATGTGCTTCCCCCACCCAGTACCACTTTGTCAGGAGCACTTCTCAGAGCAGGAGGGGGTTTTCATTTGCCCAGGCGGTTCCAGGGAATAAGGGGAAAATTCACGTTTCCCCATGGGCTCCTCTCCTGAAATAGGATATAGAACTCACTAAAGTCTCTGAGTGAAGAGCCAGAAATGACAGGTTAGCTAAGTCACCTGTCTGTGCTACTGTGACTTAACCTCAGCACTTTATTTCAGAACAGGTCAATCTACAAGATCCGAATGCTCTTTATACACTATGGATTTCTTCTAAAAAAAGACCTTCTAATTCTATTGATATCCATTTTCTGATGGCTATTGCTCTTGTTAAAAGTCCTATGACACAACTAAAGCCATCTTTAAATACATTACCAGTCATATTAGAAGAATAATTTCAGGTATACTCTTACATTTCCTTAACCCTCCTGAACTAAAAGCACTTTACTTTTTGGAGGTTATCAGAAAGAAAGAAGGAATGAAAGAAGAGCACTAAAGGCTGAATTTCCACTTTTATAATTCAGTTTCTCTCCTCTGCCTGACTTTCCCTTCCCCCAAAAAGGCCTCCCTTTCTCTCCATCTTTCGACCCAAATCTCATCTTCTCCAGGAAGACTTTCCAATCTTCTTTGTACACAAATAATGATAAAATTTTATAAGATTTTATTATGTGCTAAACACTGGTCTTTATAGGTAAATAAGTAGATAGATAATCTTTAATTAAATAAGATCATAATCTTATTTATGTTTTAGTAAATGCATTTATTGTATATAAGTATTTTAACTTAAGGACGCCTGGGTGGCTCAGTCTTATAGTGTCTGCCTTCAGCTCAGGTCATGATCCCAGGGTCCTGGGATCCAGTCCTGCACTGGGCTCCTTGCTCAGCAGGGAGCCTGCTTCTCCCTCTGCCTTCCCCTCCCCCTGCTTGTGTTTGTGTGCTCTCTCTCTCTCTGACAAATTAAACAAAATCTTTAAAAAAAAAAAAAAAAAAAAAAGGGCCCCGGGGGGGCTCAGGTCATGATCCCAGGGTCCTGGGATCGAGTCCCACATCGGGGGTCCCTGCTCAGCGGGGAGCCTGCTTCTCCCTATCGCTCTGCCTACTTGTCCTATCTCTCTGTCAAATAAATGAATAAATAATCTTTAATTAATAAATAAATGACAAATATTTTAGCTTACATATATATCTCTATTAGATATAAGATATATATTGTATATATAGATATATATTAGATATAGGATACATATACATCTTGTTTAATCTTCACAACCCCTCTGTGAAGTGAGAAGTATCCTAATTATCTTAATTCACAGATCAGAAAATTAAGTCACAGACAAATAATTTGCCCAAGGTCACAGAACCAGGCAGAGTCAAAGCTCAAACCTAGATCTGTCTCAAGGGAAAGTCTATGTCCCTAACCTATAACCACCTTATGAAAATTCCCCAAAACTTTACTTCTAGAAACACTCATTAAGTATGATGTTCTATTGTGGTTTAGCATATATTCCTATTTATGTAGTATGTAGGTAACTTATGTGCATGCCTTGTTCACCCAGGTATGTCTAAAAACTCCTAGATTGAAGGAACTTTGCTCTGCCTCATTCTCATTTTGCTCTGCCTATTCAGCACTTAGCATAGTGCCTTCCTGAATATGAAACTTGGCCTTTATCCTAGTCAAATATCATGATAGTATTTGTTTTAGAAGAAATGCAGGTATAGTTGATTGCATATAGAAAATGAGCATTTGATTTATAAGCACACAATGTTTTATTTACTTACATTATAATTATTGAAATACTTTATGAGAAAGATTACATTCATTCATTATATGTTTGGCCTTATTTATCAACAAATATTTATCTACATTTCTGTTTAAAGATGATTTTATGGGCATTGAGTGAATGCAAAGATGAATCAAATGCAGATTTCTGCCTTAAAGGATTTTTAATCTATAAGGAAGCTCGGGCATGTACATAAATGATTAGGAAGTAAAATAAGTGAAGATTAGTTATGTAAGAGGGACAGATATTCTTATCTCTACTGCTGTAACTTGTGTTACTTCAGTGATCTCTCTGGAATGAAAATCAGATCATCATATCCTAGTTTAGAACTTTTCAAATTTTTCCCAGTGCCAAGAGTATAAACTCCAAGTTCCTCAGATCGCTCTAGAATTTCCTGCTACACTCACACATGCCCTCTATATTTATAGTCCTGGCTATGCCATGCACTTCCCTTCTCCATGCTGTTCCCTTGGTTTGGAATACTTTCCTCTATCCATCCCCAGTGATTTTATGTAAACATCTCCTTCTCTGCACTCTCCCAGACCTCAACCATAAAAAATAGTTGATTGTTTCACCACTCTATTATACCCTATTATAGTGCTCGTTAAGTGTTACATTCATTTCTTTATACAGTAGGTATCTCTAGTAGCCTATATTATCTTTAGGGCAAGGACAGCATCCCCT
Organism: Ailurus styani; assembly: GCA_002007465.1. NCBI lineage: Eukaryota > Metazoa > Chordata > Mammalia > Carnivora > Ailuridae > Ailurus > Ailurus styani. The sequence goes on from LNAC01000051.1 coordinate 3,335,947, forward strand.
AAAACAATGTCTGGCATGCTTGATACTCAAAAATATTTTGAATTGATTAATTACTTGTAAACTTAGAGTATGGTAAAATAACTTCTTAAAGGTTGATTCTTCTCCAATACAAACACCAGTCAGTGCTGATATCACAGCAGTTGTGATATGCAGAATAATGTCCCTCCCCTAAAAGATGTCCATGTTCTAATCCCCATACCCTGTGAATATGTTATGTTACATGGGAAAATAGAATTAAGTTTGCAAATAGAATTAAGGTCCTATTACCTTACTTCCATAATTACCCTTATGTTTAATACCTTAATTAATTTAAAATAGGGAGATTATTCTGGATTATTAGGGTAGGTCCAATCTCATCAAAGATGGTCTTAAAAGTAGAAGAAAACAGAGGAATGCAGAAAGAAAGCGGAGAGAAAAAATGTGAGAAGAGTTCAATCCTGCCTAGATGGTTTTGAAGATGGAGGAAAGAAAACATGAACCAAAGAATAAGGGAGGCTCTAGAAGGTGGGAATAGCCCCCAGGTGACAGGAACAAGGAATCCAATTCTACCAAAATCTCAGGAGTCAAAGGAAACAGAGCATCTCCTAGAGCCTTTGGAAAGGAACACAGCCTACCAACAAGTGAGATGTCTCTGGATTTCTGACCGATAGAACTGTAAGATGACAAATTTGTTATCTTAAGCCACTAAGCTTGTGGTCATTTGTTATGGCAGCACAGGAAACTAGTATAGTAGATATTCAATAAATGTTTGCCCTTTACATAAAAGGGTCAGCCCAATGTAATGAGTTGCATGGGAGTTTGAAGGTACATGTGGTCCAGCCTCCTATCTCGGGGAAATTTCTCATTCAACTAAGATTATTATCAAGTATATCAAATGTCTAGTGATAAAGACAGCATTGTTTTCCTCTGCGGGCAAGTTCAGTGTTTTATCACCCGGATGATCTAGAAGTACCTCCCATGTCCAACAGAGCTCTCTCTTGCCATTGATTTAAGATTATTTTCTCTTGACCATTTCCTTGTGGACATAGAGTATAACTGATCAACATTCCCTGACAAAATGTCCTATGGATTCTCAAAGACAGTAATCAAGTTTGCCTTTAGGGTTCTTCTCACCAGAGGTTAACTTTTTCTCAAATGACTTTTCTATTTGTATAATCATTTTTACTCCCCTTGTTTGGATTCCTTTTTAAATAATGCACATGAGATGCAATATAGTTGATCAGTACTAAGGCTAGCCTAGAATTAGAAGAAAGACTCTTCATTCTCAAACCTCTTATGGTGACAAAACCATGTCAACTTCAACATCTACGGTTATGTTGTATGGAATTGCTCAGATTAGGTAAATACTTGTTAAGCAATAATTCTTAACTGCTTTCAATCTGTTTGGACTAAAGCCTACAAAATACGTATTGTTTTATAAAATCTTTGACTAGGGGAATTGAAAAGGAGGGAGACAGAAAGCTACTAGAGAGGGAGATGAGAAATTGCATTTAGAATGGAAAGACTTATTTTTATAAAAGTGTATATCCTTCCTAGAAATTTATATAAAGATATTCCTCTACCTGTGTAAGGGCCAGCCTTCCCCAATCAAGGATTTGGCTTTTCTGCTTCCTTGTAAATCTCAGCAGCATTTCAAAAAATCAATATACTTTAGTAATAATTCATAATCCTCTCTGTGTTGCCTTTATTGGCCAGTTGGAGCAGTCATATCTTGCTAGCTGGGTTTTTAGGAAAAGTACTCAACAACAAAACAGGAATCACAAATCACAAGTGCAGACTTCTCAGAAGCCCGCTTGTTCTGCTGAGGAGTGTCACAGTGTGAGCCAAGCATACCAACAACTTTGATATAAGCAAAATCAGAGTTTTCCCTGGAAAAAGCAGCTGGACACTTGCCTAATGTTCTTGTTGTGCCCTTAGTATAGAAAGATCGTGGTCCTAAAAAATTATGCCATCTTCCCATTGATCTAAGTCTATGGAATTCAATCTGTGATCCTTGACCTCTGGAAAACCAAAGACAGTCTCTTCAATCTATATGCATGTCAAAATGCTTTTTGCAGGGTGAATAAATCGAATATCTTTAGAAATGTGTACTTGTGATAGCTTTATGTGTTGACTTGGCTAGGCTACTGTGCCCAGCTATTTGATCAAACACTAATGCAGGTGTTTTTGTGAAACGATTTTGTAGCTAATTTTAACATCCATAATAAGTTGGCTTTAAGTAAAGGACATTAGTCCCCCATAATGTGGGTGGGCTTTATTCAATCAAATGAAAGGCTTTAAGAGCAAGACTGAGGTTCCATGAAGAAATTCTACCTCGAGATTCCAATATCAGCTCCTCTTCAGGAGTCACCGGCCTACCCGCAAATTTTGGACATAGCCCCACACCCATGTGAGCTGTATGTGGCATCAGTATTGCTTCATTTTCTCTGGAGAGCTCCAAGTGATACTCTTTTTCAATGTATGTAAATACTACTGGGATTTAAATGCATAAATTGGTTGTGAATATATTTGTATGTGGTGATATTTCTTATTATGTATTTTCACAATTGATTAATAAATAGTAAGATAAAACTAATACCAAATGAGATCTGCAACATTGACATTAATCAAGGGTTTTTAAACCAGGAAAATTTGGCAAGTATAAGATGATCGATGACTTTGGAGACTTAATTTCACCAACTCTACAGTAGAACAGACCACATGCGTGACTATGACAATAAAAGGTGGAGAAAAATGAGACCCTGAGGCTCAGAGTTCAAAATCACAGGCTGCTTTCGGGCAACTGGTGGGTTTCAGGAACAGCCTTCAGAACCAAAGCAAGGTCGCCCTTCCCTTCCCTTAGCACTTACCACAGTACTGCAATTGTCTGATCCTCTCAGTGGCTCCATGAGGCCAAGGACTACAATCTCCATTCCTACTAGTCATAGTAATAACTACTATATCTTGAGCACAACCTTTGTGCCATGCTTCTTTATAGATTATGCAATGTATATATGTTATTCTCAAAACCATGTGACATAGAAGTTATCTGTAACACTTGTTTTATATATGAAAAAAAACTGGACCTTGGAAAAATAACTGTCAACCTAGCACTCCTCACAATACTTAGTATTGTGGGTGCTCACTAAATATTTGGCACATGAAGTAATACAGGTGCTCTGAAGAGAATCGGATGCAAATTGTGTATTTAACAGATGAGTAAACTGAGGCCAAGACAGGCTAAGTGACTTGTTCCACAAAGCATAGTAAGTTAATGGCACAGTCAGGACCAGAAGCCACCTCTCTTAACTATTAGGCCAGAATATTATAGAGTTGATCTTGCTCTTCTTAAAAACTGTGGCTCCCCAGGGCCTTCTGTACCATCAAAATATCCCTACACCACCTATCAAAATGTCATGTTTGGACCTAGTCAGAGATTAGAGAAAAGCTATTTGTTAATCTCTCCCACTTATGCCCTCAAACCACTCCTACTCAGAACAAATGCTGTTCCCCAACAAAAGCTATTACTGATGATTTTAGTCTTCTCATGATTAAAAACAAACACAAAACACTCTCCTAACCCTTACAACTAGTAAGTTATTTATTTGATCTCAGAAATCTTGCTTAGCCCCCCCCAATATGTTCAGTGTTTGTGTAGAACATGGATAACTTCCCGTAAAGAACCTAGGAAGTCCCCAAAAGTTGTGAGTGTTCCCTAGCCAGTGGTTCTGTGAAAGGATGATACAAATATCTCTCAGGCTTTTAAATTCCCAAGTTAGAAACTATGTTTAGAAGTATTAACTGAGAAAGATATTTTTTTGGTGAGAAAAATTTTCTGAAATAAATAAAAATCTTTAAATAAAATTTAAAGGGAAATGGCACAAATTATAAGCCCAGAGGTGATTTCTAGATCCATGGTATGGCTGACATTTAGATGAATACATAGATTTGAAACCAAAAATACACATCTTAAGTATGTTTGTAGAGAGAGACTGCAAAAGAATAAGAGACGCTCAAATTCAGAGCAAAAATCTCGAGTTGAAAAAAAAAGCATAGGATTTCAAACTCTCAGAAATTCTAGAATGAAAAAATTTCCTAGCTACTAGAATCCCTGAGTTTTCCCTAGTATATATGATCACATGAATAATGTATCTTAGAGAGGTCTCTAAGCTGTGACCTGGATGGACTCATCAGAGGATCCCACTAACTCATAAGAGATTATCTGTAATAAAGATAAACAAACTTCACTTTTCCAAGAGTAGAAAGGAAGAACTATATGCTTCTTCCCTTCCAAGTTCAGATTCTTAGCCAGTAGAGACTATCTCTGCCTTTGCAAAAAAGTGAACTTATAAAATTATACCTCCTTTGATAGCCAAATACATTAAGCCTTATCTCCTGAAATCTTCTACTGCAAGTGGAAATGTTTAACTATATCCTTAACCCACCATTATGAAAATCAACTTATGTGTCCATCCTAATCCAACCCCAGTGGTATTCTTTGGATTCTTTTAGTACTTCAAACACTCTCCCATACCAGGTTTTTTTATTTTTTTCCCCACTAAAATGGTTTCTTCTTATCGCTCATGTCCACCTAAGTGTACTCTTAAGAGTATATTGATCATACTGTCTAAAATAGTTCCTTTTACATGCTATTCCCTCTTACAAACACATTTATTTTCTTTATAGTTCTCATCACAATTTGTATTTTTTTCTTGCTTCTTTATTTCTATTTCCTTTTGTAGAGAGTAAACTCATTGAGGTCAGAAATCTTTACATCCCTAAGCTCCAGCAGAGTATCTAGCATATAGTAGATGTTCAATAACTAAGGATCAAATGAATGTTCTATCTCACAAATATAAATGTGCAAAAATAAAACTTGTATGTTTATATGTGCTCTGCACGCTTGTAAGTCTGGTATAGCTCTGAAATATGTTTATCTTTGTTCTTCTACACAGACAGCTAATAAGTTTTGGGAATTTTATCTAGAATCTTTCTAGAAGACAGAGGGCATAGTGTGTGTGTGTGTGTGTGTGTGTGTGTGTGTGTGTGTGTGTGATTTTTGTCAATAATTTAGCACCACGGAGAATTACAATTATTGAGAACTGTTAAAAGTTAAAAAAAGGGGCTCCTGGGTGGCTCAGTGGGTTAAAGCCTCTGCTTTCGGCTCAGGTAATGATCTCAGGGTCCTGGGATCGAGTCCCGCATCAGGCTCTCTGCTCAGCAGGGAGCCTGCTTCCTCCTCTCTCTGCCTGCCTCTCTGCCTACTTGTAATCTCTCTCTCTGTGTCAAATAAGTAAATAAAATCTTTAAAAATAAATAAATAAATAAATAAATAAATAAAAGTTAAAAAAGGATAGGATAAATATTTCTGACTTTTCAAATGCATATGGAAAATTTTAATGCCCAGGCCCTTTCTAATCCTTGATGCCTCCCTTGTGGTAATAAGGATGCTTTAAGAAATGTCTGGAAAGCATTTTCAAAAGCCAGTGATTCTCTAACAGTAATTACAGATTTGTATTCAGTAACCAATTCAAATAACCAATTCTTAGTTATTTGCTAATAACTAAGATCTTAGAATTGTCACATCAGCACTACTGTGTTACCCTTTTTCACCATTCCTTCTATAATCTCACATTCTCCATCAAGTGCATTTGTGACACATACAGTTTATTTCTCCTATCTTAGATCTTTTTTCTCTTTGAAAATCAGTGAAATGCTTTTTTTTTATGTAATGCAATCTTCCATCAATACCCCAAAAGTGACTGAAACATACAGTCCAGCTAATTATATGCCCTTCCAAACTCAGCTTCAAACCTCTCGGCATTCTTCTGAATGATTTAAACTTATTTCTTTCAGTGCCACATTATGACTCCCATCAGCAAAGGTTACTGATGTAGTCTCAAAACAGTAGGAAAGGAGGCATATTTGTCAAGAACTAGTATACTACCCATATATCACATTAGCAAATTTTAAAAATTCCATTTGCAAGTAGAAACTCCTGTTGGTGAGATGTTCATAAAAGGATGTTCTTGCTCATACACATTTAAATTGAAAAATCAGAAGTGAAAAGAAGATTGTTTTCCATTTCTAAACTTTGGAAAAGTAAGGCTCTATTCTTGCTAAAGTCAATATTGGGTATCGTAAATTCAGTTTTGTGCATGATATAGCATGTAAAAGTATATAACAAAGTTAGAGGAAAATATTGCATATTAACAGTGTAATCTTTAAAAATGCACCTGGTAAGTAAAGGGTAATATAGGAAAACTATAAATTGGTGTTATCATCAAGCACACAGTCATCTAGTCTCTCTTTTCTGCCTTATTTAATTAGAAAAACAGTCTAAAAACTGCAAGTTGCTCTGTAAGGTCATCTCCACACTCACCATAGAAGATGGGCTGACCCCAGCTCCTTGGACCCTTCACTTACTGTCTTGCCTCATCCCAGCCCCTAGTGGCCAGTGAGCATATTGGCATAATAAACCTTTAGAAGACAAACAAATATTATATAGAGACTTTTATCTTGTAATAAATAAGATGGTGAAATTCTGGAATAGAGATGTTTTGGCACCTTGGTCTCAGAGAATAACTGGAACTTGTGGGTTTGGGGCACAAGTAGTTGAGTCCAAGAGAGCTAGTAAGCTAAAGGGAGAGAAGGGAGTAGAAAATAAAGGAAAAGGTCTTCGGGTGCCCTTTGGCAAATAAATGCCTTGCCTTGTGCCTTACCTTCTGCAATTGACTGTGAATAATTACCAGCTTATTTCTGGTGATAAAGTGAGCCACAAACCATTCCAGTCATTGTAGGGCATACACCAAAGTTTATAAAATTAATAATCGGTGAATTGTCAGGTGAATGCAACCAATACCTAAAGCCAGACACAGATGTAAAGGTAAAAATTTGGGGCCAAAGGTTTTGTAGGCTTTGCTCAAATATTCCAGACCATTAATAGAGTGTTTCACTGTAACTGTGTCAAATAACTCTTACTCTAACAATCCCATTAACAGTAATAGGGCATAGAAGCAACGGAGTATTTTTTTTTAAGATTTTATTTATTTATTTGACACAGAGAGAGAGAGAGAGATCACAAATAGGCAAAGAGAGAGGAGGAAGCAGGCTCCCTGCTGAGCAGAGAGCCCGATGCAGGGATCAATCCCAGGACCCTGAGATCATGACCTGAGCCAAAGGCAGAGGCTTTAACCCACTGAGCCACCCAGGCGCCCCGCAATGGAGTATTTTTATTTCATGGTTTCTATTCCTTCAATCAATCTGTCTCCCTGAAGTGTAAATCACTGAGTGACTCTATTAGAATAGCATGACTGAATGGTCAGAAAAGATCAGCTTCTATTACTGGGCCTTGGTAGATACAGTAATAATCTAAAACCAAAGATTTTTTACATATACACCATTAATTGAGATAAATAACAGATAATTCTATATAGAATCATCTATAACCAAATATGAAGAGAATCCAAATACAGAGAGGGTAAAGATATATAAGACTAATCTAAATCAGTTCCTTAAGTGGGTCAGCTTCATTACAACAATTCTATTTTCTTTTGTTTATTTTTTTTAAAGGTTTTATTTATTTATTTGACAGAGAGATCACAAGTAGGCAGAGAGGCAGGCAGAGAGAGAGAGGAGGAAGCAGGCTCCCTGCTGAGCAGAGAGCCCGATGCAGGCCTCGATCCCAGGACCCTGAGATCATGATCTGAGCTGAAGGCAGAGGCTTTAACCCACTCAGCCACCCAGGCACCCTCTTTTGTTTATTTAGATCAGGCTTAGTGTACAAAGAAATAGCCTCTCCTTCTGATAAAAAAAAAAAGTTTTATAACATTGAGAAAATTTATAAATTACAAGTTTTTGGTCCTTCAAACTGAGTCTCCTATTATTTGTCTATTTTCCTTAAGATGGCATTTTCCCATTTCTGAACATTACTGCTGCTGTAGGCCATTCAATAAAAATATTATTTCCTCCCTATAAATGTCTGTTCTGATTTACTTTTATATTGTTTCTTTAACCCCGATTTAGTTTTATCCCATGGCGATGTTTTGAGCTGAAAAGGGTAACTTTACTTGGCATTATACCTGTAAGAATTACTGATGTGAAGATGTCACAGTTTTAAACCAAGTGCAGCAATGATTAAAATAAAAGAATGAGAAGAAAAGAGTTAGTGTTACTAAAAAATTCACCTTTCAGGCATCTAACCCTTAATGGATACTATTCTCCCAGCATACTAGTAAGTATGTGACTAATCTTTGAGAATTGAAATATTGAAATAGTATACTGTAATAAATGGTACAGCTTTGTGACCACAACACTTGTGGTTATTTTAATTACCAAAGTATGCTGTAAAAACGGTTGCATGACTTCTTGCTAGAGCAAAGAAATTTGCTGAAACGTCCTAGCCAGTAAGAAATGGTAACATTCAGCTAAAGGATGACCTTCAGGGCGCCTGGGTGGCTCAGTGGGTTAAAGCCTCTGCCTTCGGCTCAGGTCATGATCTCAGGGTCCTGGGATGAAGCCCTGCATCGCATCAGGCTCCCTGCTCAGTGGGGAGCCTGCTTCCTCCTCTCCCTCTGCCTGCCACTCTGCCTACTTGTGCTCTATCTCTCTGTCATACAAATAACTAAAATCTTAAAAAAAAAAAAAAAAAAAAAGGATGACCTTCAAGCATGGCTGACTTTCATTCACCTACGCAATGGTCCGCCTGTTACAGAAGAGCTCTACATGGGCAAACTGGACCAGACTGAATGCCATGGATGGAATAATTGAATCAGAAAAGATATTCTTATGAGTCCATCTCAACCACTATCACCAGGTATACTGTGAAGAAATGCTAGAAAATTACATAACTTTTCAACATTTAAATATCAGAAGGAATCTTTCCCTTTCCTACATCCCTTCCAAAAAAGTTTACATGCCCACAGAGATCCCGAGGCACACTATCACCATCCAAACTTTGCCAAAAGGAAAAACTAAATGGTTGCCTGTTTTCTAGCAGACCAAATTTCATGGGTTAGAGATTGTCTAAGCAGAGATACATGAGACCCCTAAAAAGCTTCAAAGTCTCCCAGGAAATGATGAATATGATACCATAAGATAGGAAATATCATTTGGGTGACTACTGGCCTACAACTTTCCTTCTTTTCCTGACAGTGATAGTTCCCAGTAGAATAAGGGCCAGTAAATGCAGGCCCCACCCACAGAAGCTTAAAAGAATAAACTCTGGCCTAGGGATTTGCAGGCAACACTTTCTCCTCCAAAATTTACACTATAAATTTCACACTGCCCCAGTTCTGGCCTCATCTCAGGTTAAAGTTTCCCTAAGAGCATAAAACATGGAAAGCAAAAGGGACAGAGAATGCAAGCTGAGATACTGACTAGAGGCAATTTATAAAGTTCAATATCTATGATCCAACTAGAAAGTATAATTTAGTATTTTTTATGCTTAATAACAGAGCAGCTTCTCTGTACACCACAAAGTTGGCATCTGAAAAAGGGCTGATAATGAGCCCAGGCTGTAATGAATCTCATCACTAGTATTTGTAAATGCTCTTTATTTACTATTTTACATGGTGTAATAGAATCTGTTCATTACACTTTTATCTGGTGACGTACTACCTATGAATTCTCATGGGTTCTAAGAATGTGAAAAATGACTTGTAGATGTTTGTAGGTATCCTTCAAGCCTGTTTTAATATAAAACACCCCATCTTTACTTTTGAAGATCTCCAAGAAAAATGTGCAGAGAAGCAAGTACTTTGAAAGTGTAGGACTCTCAAGGAATGACATGGACCAGTATGGGGCATAACATTCAGGTTTAAGATAGTATCAGGGAAGTAAGGCTTGGGAGTTGGAGAGAAAAGCACCAGAATAAAGGAGATAAATGCAAGAAAAGGCATCCCAAAGAGAAACTTTGCCCATTTCCAAATTTTGCTTACCATGATTAATTTGTATGCAGGAAAGCGATATCTATGTACAGATACCTTTTACTGACTGCAAATTTCAGACCACTGCTTATTATGACTTCTAATTCTATTAATTTGTCTATTTTCAATAAATCTACTAGGTCTTGTTAGCTAGTCTGTAAATGGGCTTTTGTGGACTAGTTTGGGAATTCAATCATCACTAGCGTGGTTGTTTCTATAATAAACTGCAGTTTCAGTGTTTAAAAGTCATTTAGAACACATTCTATTTAAACGTCAAGGGGCTGAGGATCACAGGGAATGGGAACTCATTGTTTAATGGGTATAGAAGTTCAGTTTTACAAGACGTAGAAAGTTCTGGAGATGGGTGATAGTGATGGTTGCACAATGTGAATATATTTAATGTCACTGAACTACACACTTAAAAATGTTTAAGATTGTAAATTTTATATTATGTGTATTTCATCACCAAATTTTTTTTAAAGAGTTAGGGGCTATTTTATCATCTCTATGACTAAAATAATTTGTACCCAATTAAAATCAAAGGAAAGTCGTGGGGTGCCTGGGTGGCCCAGTCAGTTAAGCAGCTGACTCTTGGTTTCCGCTCAGATCATGAGTTCAGGGTCCTGAGATCGAGCCCCTTATGGGCCCCCACTCAGTGGGAAGTCTGCTTCAGGATTCTCTCTCTCCTTCTGTCCCTCCCCCTGCTCTCTCTTTCTCTGAAATAATAAATCTTAAAAAGAAAGTCAAAGGAAAGTCCCTAAAGTTTACTCCATTTTATTACATCTGAAACTATAAAAGATGCCAAAAGTACATTAGAAACGAACTACAAAAAATATTCTGACATTACAAGAAAGATCATCATATATATTGCAGGTAATTTATCAATCTGGCAACACCTCTCTTTATCAGCTGTGATTTCCTTTGTTTGCATTTGTTTGCTCGAAATGAAAACACAATATTCTTAATTCCCTGGTTAGACTTGGAATAGTAATGTTTTGTATCTACCAATTAATCTGCATATTAATTAAACCATTAAATGCTATCTCAGTGCATACAGAAATTAGCTGTGCTTCTCTATCTCCTTTTCACTCACAGGTTTCAATCTGAAAAAATAATTTGCCTCTTTAAGAAAAGCCTAATAAGTGGCCAATAAAAGCTGGAGTCTGGGATTTACAGATTAACTTTCTAAGATTTGCCTTTTTTTATTTTTTGGCTTATAAAGTTATTTATTCAAGGATTAATAATTCTTTCCTCAAAGGAGATTTTACAAATGAGTTTTCTGTGTTCTTTATCAAAAATTATTACAATTTTTCCGTAGTTCCTAAAAGAGAGGGAACAATTAATGTCTCCATCACACAGAATAGTAGAAGTGAATGGAAGAAACTGGGATGTTTCAAGCAGAATTAGAAGTTCAAATTCACAGCAGGTTGGATTGCAGGTAGAAGAAGAAACCAGTCCTATTATCCCCTGGCTTTGAATCCCGGCCCATAAAATTGGAACCCCTTCTGCCCAAAGTAATTCTTCCTTTTCCAAGATGTCATTGCTTTGAGAAAGACTTCTACTTTGGGTTACGTGCCCCTTATAAACATTCCATTAATTCTCTGGATATCCTCTCTACGTCAATGATGTGATGATTCTCTCAGTAGATCCAAGGCGGGAGGTTATTAGATGCAGATTGATTATTTTCGAGGTTAGGTTCACAAGTATGCACTGATTCACTCAATTTTCACTGAAAATTTCCACTGGACACAGAAGAGTTAAATGGCTTTTAGAACACCTCTGAGAAAACTTGTCATGGGTTAAATATAGTTGGTCATTGAGACAAGTGAGCAAAACCTTCAGTACCTTCATTTCCCTCTCAAAACAGCTGTTAAGTTTAGGTTTAGAAATGGCATCAAAAATGTTCTGGAATTCAGAAGAATATGTAAAAGAGCCTAGGTCAAGAATGCTTAGCTACAACTGAAAATAGGAGTAGAGGAAGGAATTAGTGCATTATCTGCCAAATTTTAAACAAATGCACAGTGTATGTGTTTCTATATTTGAACATCTCAGGCATTAATGGACCAGGACCTGAAGACATATCTTAACAGGAAGCAAGAAAGAAAGATACAGAGAACACTCACAAAGCAATGCACATTTTCCTGTGACACCACACTAATGGCACTTCAACTGTACATAAAACACTTTTACAAGCAGATATCTTTCCAAGAAAATGAAAAGACATGCTTAATCTGTAGGAAAATAAAACTTCCTGGGGTGAGGTCTCAGACAATTGGTTTTAAAGGTTCACTCCTTTTCAATTGTGGTATTTGGTATTTTGTTTTAACGAGGCACATGAAACACTTCAGTTTAGCCCCTGGCCATCTTAAAACCTTATTTTAATTCCCATATGTCCTTAATAGGATTCTTGGAAAAAAGACATTCCTTCGTTTTCACGAAATTTGGCCATGTCAAGGAGCTCAAGGCTCACACAGAAGAGAGTTCCTGGATTGCAAAGAAAGTAACCACGGCATACCGAGGGATGTCAGCCAAGCTTGATGGTAAGAAGTAGCCAAGGGTGTAAATTTAACGGTTACCAGATATCCTCTTCCAGATCTATCATGGGACATGAAAGAGATGAGGTCATTATGACTCATACATTTCACATCTTCTCTCCTCTAAAATGTTCAATGCGGTCCCCTCTCCTTCACTCCTAAGTCACATTACACTGAGGAAATATGAAAAAGAACCTCAGAAGAGAGTCACAAGGAAGGCTATCAACCTCTCTTCATCTGCAATTCATCAAATAGACGTTTATGGATAGGACCCTTCCACCTGTCCCTGATCCCAACCCTCTTCTCATCCTTCAGGACTTTGCTCCTGCAATATCCCTTTTCTCTCACTATCACCTCTCTCCCCCCAGGATCACTCCTATTTTTATGAGAGGCAGTGCCCTCTACTCTAAAAAGAATGGGTTCTGGAAATATCGAGTGCTGGGATCAGAATCCTGGCCCCATCTTGTGGTAGGTGCACTACTAACCCCTTTTGTAAGTTCGTTTCATCTGTAAGGTGGTAGGATCATACAAAAATTGAGAATTAAGGAAGCTGATGTTTGGGGAGCACTCAGTTTCAGGCACATGGTAAATTATGTAAGTATGAGCTATTTTTATTATTAACATAAAATGTACCTCAATATTTTCCATGCTTAAAATAAAATCCTCTTTAGACACAAGGCTACAGCTCCATTTCACCAATCTTTTTCTAGTGAACTCTTCAAAGTAACATTTTTCTCATATCTCCACTTCCTCACCTCCCACTCTTCCCAATAAGTCCTCCCCCCCCACACACAGATTCCACTGAATCAGCTCTCAATCAATGTCATTAGTGGTCTTCATATAGCCAAGTGAATAAGACCCAGGCCAGCAAAAGCAGAACCCAGAGTCCAAAACTGACTATAAAAACCCAAAACTCACACAAGTCTTGGAATAGCACATGAGACTATCTAAAATGTAAGATAATAAAACTGTGTTAATTTTTTCTTACCAAAAAGGATAGAGTGACTTCAACTAATACCTAGGTTACATTAATATCTACATGAACATCTCCTAGGATCACACAAAATAAACTCACTTTGACAGTTAGACCTGAAGCCCATTAAATTAATAGCTCTCACACACTGTCGTAGGACCTAATCCCTCTTCTGTGCAGTATAGCCGTGAAAATCCCTAGAGCGGGGCCATCGCATATGGTCTGCCACATAATTGCTTCCCGTTTCTCTCTGCCTTCCTGCTGCTTCTCTTCAATCTCACTGTCTTTTCGAAACTTTACTCTGCTGGTCTCTGCTGATACTGCCTGCATTAGACTTTACTGTCTAGGGTGAATTTATCAAGCAAATTGAGACACTACTGAGAGTAAAAGGATGTTGCCTTAGGTCAAGTCCCCAAAAAAGAACCCACCCAAGACAAGGATTCACGTACATGTGACTTACTGAGGGAAAGCTCTCGAGGGTAAAACTGAAAGGGAGTGAGGCAGGTGCGATAGGAAAAGGGGAAAGAACTAAGCAAGTGGTCTTGGCCTGGTCCTGCTATGATCTACAGGAAAATCTTAGGCATAAATTGCTCTACAAAGTCACCTCCCTTTTGAGCTAAGGGAAGGACCCTTTGCATCTATTTTGTCAGCCACTCACTCTAGGAGTATCATTAATGATTATGCCAGGACCATTTCAAGTGAACCAGGACATTTGGTCACCCTAGTGATGTTTCTTACACTGCCAGCCATGCTGTAGTACTGCTCTGCTTTGACCTCCCCTGGGCCCTACAGCTCTTAAGAATTGCTATCATAGCCACCTAGTACCACCACATGCCCCTTCCCAGGCTGCTGCTCCATATCAATGCTACCAGCCTACACTTGAAAAGCTTTGCCTTCATGACCTGTTTTTGAGTCAATGCCCATGAGTCCCTTTTGCCTATGGCTCTTAGAGATTTTTACCTCAGAGTCCATCTCTTACTCTTTGATGATGTTTGCTCTCCTAACAGAAGGAAAGCCTTCTTTTTCTTAAATTTTATTCTTTTAGCAAAGACCCATTAATTTAGCAAAGACCTATTAATTAGGTTTGGTAACAGTATATCCAAATTTAACTGGAGTAGTTAGGAATATGCATTTTGTCCCAGAGTTAACTATAAGTAACATCTCCTTTGACTCTCAACATTGTTGTCTTTGGGATAACAAATTATAATTTCACCCTGTTGAGAATCCTGGTTTTCAATATTCACGCCTCTTCTGCAGAGGTTCTGGAAAATGAATTTCTTCTGACCTCTATATAGGAACTGCAAGGGGACCTTGGGGAGAGTGAGTTCAAATGCAGCCTCTCTCTGTACTTAAAATCACCAACCCCCTGTACTTCAGGCCAGGTCACCAAATTTGGTCGGTGAGACTTCTTGTCCCATAGCAAATTCTCTCAAGGATCTTGTAGCATTCTTTGTAGGTTACATTATTTGGGGCCCCTCCCAAGATCATCAGATACTCAAACATAGTTCTGATCCTTAAGTATGGACAAGTTATTTACTGGGAGGCTCAAATTCTTTTACAAATAAGTGCATAAAACTTAAACTAGGTAACAGGATGTGTTGCCTAACACCAAACAGAACTTAAAATTGAGCTTCCAGGGGTGCCTGGGTGGCTCAGTCATTAAGTCTCTGCCTTCTGCTCGGGTCAGATCCCAGGGTTCTGGGATTGAGCCCAGCATCGAGCTCCCTGCTGGGTGGGAAGCCTGCTTCTCCCTCTCCCACTCCCGCTGTTTGTGTTCCCTCTCTTGCTGTGTCTCTCTCTGTCAAATAAATAAATAAAATCTTTAAAAATAAATAAATAAATAAATAAATAAATAAATAAATAAATAAATAAATAAAACTGAGCTTTCACTCTGAACTGACAGACGCCTAGATACAAAAGGACATTGTGAAGTATGGGGATTTATAACTTTGCCTGTACTTATTTACATCTGAACATTATGATCCTAACGTTAGCTTGAAGAAATGGCTCTTAGATAAAAGAGCATCCCTTGTGGTATCTCAATGAATATCAGTTTCTTTCCATTTTTTTGTAAAAAGCTCAGAGGGTTATCTGGAATTCACTTCACAACACTGTGTACAAATATGCTAATGCCCTGCATAATTACTTAGCCTCATTCGTACATGAATGGTCACATACAATAGATGTTCTGAGTCAGAGAGTTAAAGTCAATATGAATTTGAACATCTGAGAACAGAATTAAGTCCCCCAATTCTTATTATATAATATTCTCATTTAAATAACTCCCACATTTTAGACAATTATTTAATAGCAGAATGATGAGAATGAAGAACACTTCAGTACGAGATTTGTTTACAGGTGAGACCATTATCTCCCATAAAAGGTAGTAACCTGTAAAGAAAATGATCATACATTATCTACACACTCATATAGCAAATAAACCCCAATACTTCTGAATATGTAAACTTACAGTATATCTTTCACTTAAGAAATCTGCAAATTAAAATTCATTGCTATTGAAGATACGTCTGATGCAATCACTAAGTTATAACCAGTATGTTCTGACAATCGGCAAAAATTCTGGAAATTAGCACATATGAAAATTATTGCCTATGGTTAAATTATAAAGAATGTTAGGTACACTATAAAATGTTATGTACTTAGTTGCTGATAGCCCTTAACAAAATGAACTCCATTGCTGAGATTTATTAACTCCATTCAGCCTGGACAGTCATTCAGCTCAAACTTTAAAAGCTTTCAAAATGTTTAGTACCAGTCTGGTTTTAATATAAGTAACAAAGTGATCATTAAAAAAATGGAATAGTTGGATTTTCAGGAAATTTACTAAGCTCGTGTTCATTTTTAATGGCCTTAGCAGAGCAATGGGTCAAATCTATGACCTGGTGGCTAAAGATGGGACTATCTCTGAAAGGTGGGAATATACCCACTATCAATCTTGCCAGGTAGAGCTAATTCTGGGGTAGGTTATTAGGCAAGAATTTGAACTGAGGGTGTAGAAGAGACTTTTTCTTGGGAATTGGAGCCAAAGTGCTCTTAATTAACCAGGGTCCTCTAGGGAAGCAGAACCAATAGGAAAATACACACACACACACACACACACACACACACACAAATGAGAAGATTAATTATAGGAGGCTGAGCAGTTCCATAGCTTGCCCTCTGCAAGCTGGAGAACCAAGAGAGCTGGTGGTGTAATTCAGTCTGAGTCCAAAGGCCTGTGAACTAGGAAAGCCAATTGTCTAACTCTCAGTTTGAGACCAAAGTCCTGAGAAGGAGCTGGGATATGGGGCAGAATGCAGCTGATATAAATCCCAAGGTCCTAAGGTCTAAGAACCAGGAGTTCCAATGTCCAAGGGCAGGGAAAGATGGATGTCTTAGCCCAAGAAGAGAAAAAATTGCTCTCCTTCCGCCTCTTTGTTCTATGGGGTTCTCAACAGGATGATGCCTGTCCACATTGGTAAAGGTGAAACTTCTTTATTCAGTCTACTGATTCAAACACTAATTTCTTCCAGAAACGTACCCAGAAATAAAGCTTTACCAGCTATCTGGGCATTCCTTAGTCAAGTTGACACATAAAATTAACCATCACAGACTTCAAAGAGTGAAAAGGCCTGGAGTGATTCCTGGAGTAGGGTGACATTCTCCTGGCCAAGTGGAAGCCATCTGGAAATGAATGGAGGCAGTGAGCTTCTACTCTTTGCCAGCAGCAAGATAGCAGGGACATTGCCTTTAGCAGTCACCACAGGGAAGTACAGGGTCTTGCTTCCAGAGCTGCCACCATCTGAAGCAGCAAGTAAGAGCAGTCAAAATTGACCTTCAGACAGGTTAGTGAGTAGTGCCCCACCTGAGACGGGAATGGGGGAATAGGTGACATGAGAGGCACAGGTAGCTTTGTCCAGCAGGCTTCATAATTCACAGGCATCTTGAACAACAGGCATACCACGCTGGTGGCAAGAAAGAGGCCATGAGTCAAAAAAATCTGAGGATCTTATTTTGGTGTTAGTACCTTAGGAAACTTCCCAGAAATCCATGAAATCTCTGGGGAATAATTTCTGACAAGGCAGTGCATAGGGCCTTATGCTATTATGATCTGAGTAAATAAAGAAGAGTAGCTCGATTTGTAGTCATAGACTGGAGAGAACAAGGATAAGTGGGATATATAGATAAATAATTAAGGTATTTTTTATTGAGATCTAGTTGGTTAGTTTTTCTACATTATCACTTTGAAAGATAGCTCTTGAGAATCAGAAAAATCAGTGACTCGATTTTAGTTTCTCAGTAGAGAAGGAAAACTTGAAAACATGATGCCAAAGGTAAGTTTCTAGAAAATCAGTTGAACCAAAATTAAGACTAAAAAAAATTACAAGTGACTATAAAATTGACTTTTATTGTCAAGATTTACTAATTATATTTATCAGGACTCTCAACTTCCAGTTGAAAACTTTTTTGTAACTCTCAGTTTCAACAGGGTTTTCTCATTTTAGAGCTAAAATAACGATTTTTCTTTGTTTGGTCACTATGTTTCAAATGATAGACCCTCGATTATTTCTTGTTTTTATTTGAAGCAAAATTTCTAGCATTTATAAAGTATTGTACTTTACAATATGTTCTCTCATAACTATTCTAGTTCACCTTATAATTACCCTGCGTTTTAATTACCCTGTGATCATTTCTTTGTTATTACCATTATTCTTAGAACCATTTTTTTAACATATAAAAAGGGTCAAAAAATTAAGATTTTCCAAAGATCATCAAAGTAGTGAAGTTTAGAGACCAACTATTCACATCATAAAACTTTACTTTGATTTTTAAAGGCCTCCAGAGTGTTGTTTTTAAATTTAGGGAGCCTAATATATTAAAGCTTCCAAAAACTTTTTATAGGCCACATTTTGGGACACATGTTAACAGAAAATAAAGACATTTGTGTTTGCATAGTTCTATTTGAAAATGTCTTTTAAGTAATAAAATTCTATTTACAAATATTTAGGGAAAAAGCTTGGATATGCCATATGAACTTCAACTGCATCTTCCTGATTATTCATGAGAACAAGAGTAATTTTGGGTCAAATTTAGATCAGGTTTGTCTAAATTGCAAAAATATTGAAAATAGATTCTAGTTAAGCTCGAGTTATGCATGCAAAACAAAATGGAGAATTGGAGCAAAAGAGAGAACATTTTAAACCCTGAATTTTATTTGAAATTTTACTAAAATTTATCTCAAAATTGAGGTTAAAGTGATTTTTAAGTTTTGCTTTCACATAAATATTTTGTTAAGTGGTTCAACAAAGACTTATTGAATACTAACAATGCCCTAAGCGATGTATTTTCTCCATTAGTGGAGAAAAGTATAGAAATCAAAAGATTAAAAATACAATAACCAGAAATGCTCGTTTCCATGACAGTGAAGAAAGCAGTGAAAGAAGATAAAAAATAACGAAGTGGGGATGGGGGAGGTGGCAGGTGTTATTGGATATAGTGCTACCAGGTAGGCCCTTCTGCAAGGAAGGGATATTTGAGAAGACATGGTGATTGAAAAAGAGTGTTTGAGGCAGAGGGAAAAGACCTTAAGACAAAAATTAACTTGGTGTATTCAAAAATTACTAAGAAGGCCAGCGTGAACAAGGTGGAGTAAGTGACAGCGAGCAACAGATGAAGTTGGAGGGACATATAATACAGAACTTGTAAAGCATTCAGAGGGTAATGTTTAGCCACTGAAGAGCTCTGAAAAAGAATGAAGAAGGAAGTGAACCATGCTTGTTTCTTCTGAATTCTTTGAAATTGAATTAAAAATTTACATAAAGCAAAATGAGAACATCTGAAGTATACAGATCAATGACTTTTTACAAAAATATACACCACATAACCACCAGTCAGAATGATACTTTTAAAAGATCACTGTAGAGAGTGACAGGGAAATTAAAGCAAAAGAACAGAACATGGAGACTAGTTAGAAAGAAATGACTATTGTTTATGTAAAAGAGATAATGCACAATTAAACTAGGATGGTAAATCTTTGAAGCAGTGAGAAATGGAAAGCTGGAAATTGCAATTTACATTTAAAGGTAGAGCCAAGGGTGCCTGGGTGCCTCAGTGGGTTAAAGCCTCTGCTTTCGGCTCAGGTCATGATCCCAGGGTCCTGGGATCGAGGCCCGCATCGGGCTCTCTGCTCAGCAGGGAGCCTGCTTCCTCCTCTCTCCTCTCTCTCTGCCTGCCTCTCTGCCTACTTGTAATCTCTCTCTCTGTGTCAAATGAATAAATAAAATCTTTAAAAAAAAATAAAAAATAAAAAATAAAAATAAAGTTAGAGCCAATAGGCTTTTTCTTTTTTTCCGTATTGAATATGGGCGCAAAGGAAATAAGAAGTACACAGGATGACTCCAAAGTTGGGGTTCAGAACAACAGTAGTAGTAGTTGGTAGCACTGTCGTTGAGACAGAGAAAGAGGGATTGGGAGAGAAACATCAAGAATCCTATTCTGGCCTGTCAAGTTTGCACTGTCTACTAGAATCCCTGGATTCTGAAGCTCTAGGGGGAGGTTGGATGAAATTGTCCATAACAATAAGAGTAGACAGAGAAAGGCAGAGGACAAAAAGAAGTAGAGCCAGCAAATGCCTAGGAAGGAAAAGCCAGGGAAGTAGCTGGCAAAACAGGAGACTACAAAGTTTTGAAATGCACGAGTGTGAACATGCAATTCTCTGTGGAAGAATTCTCTGTGGGGCAGTTATTAGGGGCTGAATTTTGTTCCCCCTCCAAAACAAAAATTGTTAAAGCACCTCAGAATGTAACTATATTTGAAGATGACCATCTGTAAGATAAGGAGAGAGACCTCAAAAGAAACCAGCCTGCCAACATCTTGATCTTGGACTTTTAGCCTCTAGAATTGTGAGAAAATAAATTTCTGTTGTTTAAACTACCTAGTCTTGGGTACTTTGTTATGGTATCCCTAGCAAATGAATACAGGCAGCATAAAGATTTATGGTTCTTTTCTAAACAAGCCAGAGATGAGGAAGGGAAGTATCATTCTCTCAACCAGACATTCACATATTACCTGTCTTTTCTTATATCTGTAAGACATTGCCATATCCCGGAAACCAAGTTTTAAGGTATATAAATATGTACCCAGACTTATTATTGGGTTTATTGTTAAAAGACTCTGTAACTATTTTATTACCTAATCCTTAGGGCTAACTACTAGTAAAGATGAACAAACTTTAAAAATGTGAGTACTATACGAAGTCCTAGGAGATGATTCCTAGCCTTAGTTTTAGAAATAAAAGAGAAATACAATGAGAAACCAGTATGTTTAGCAGAGACTGCTTTTTTCCAATATCCATTCTCCCCTACTTCCTTTCCCAAGTACTAACTCAAGTAAGGTTTGGTTTGTTTTTTTTTTTAATTTATTTATTTGACAGAGAGAGATGACAAGAAAGCAGAGAGGAGGCAGGGAGAGAGGAAAGCAGGCTCCCCGCTGAGCAGAGAGTCCGATGTGGGGCTAGATCCCAAGACCTGGAGATCATGACCTGAGCCAAAGGCAGAGGATTAACCCACTGAGCCACCCAGGCGCCCCTCAAGTAAGCTTTTGCTAGAATACATATAGTCTCCCTTGTATCACGTGGTTAAGTTTTGACCAGTAAGATATGCAAAAGGTCTTCCAAGATGCATCCTTAAAGAGAGATGCACACCCTTTCAACCATTTCCTGTTCCTTACAGTCTGGAATGTGGACATGATCCTTGGAGATTCATCAGTATTTGGTAGAATGCAACTTGCTGAGAACGACAGAGCAACGAGAGAAAAACATGGCCTTTGATGCCATGAAATGACCTAATGGTCCTAGAAATAAACTTGTCTTGTTTGTCACCATTATTTTTGGTGGGTTTTTTTTCTGTTTCTCATAATCAAATCATCTTAACTATGTATCTCTAAAGGCACATTTTTGGTAGTATAAGCACATGTAATACAATGAAGGGTGTTTCATTTTTAATACTCATTTTAATAAAATTCAGACTTTGAATTTAGATACATACAGTAGTACAACTTGTGCATTACNGTACTACTGGTGCATTACACAACTCCATGGGACCTTATTCACATGGGGTCCCAAGAATGGCATCCTAGAGTTGTACAGAGACCTGGAGTCTGATGATGTCTATTTAACACTAAAACCTCTTTTACTTCCTATAAGGATAAAAATTGTACTTTTAGAAACTACTGTTTAGAAAAAAATAAACAGGTGTATAATAAATTAATTGCATTTTTTATGAACCACATAGTATTTATTTACTCTGGAAATATCATAATGCATGTGTATAACACTATTCAGCTTTGGATACCTGTGGACTGTGAAAGTCTTACAGCAGCTGTGGACACCGCCATCCCTCACCCTCAGAGTCCAGGGTCAAGGAATTGGAGCTACTAACAGACTATTTGAACTGTGAGAATGCTTAGGTTCATATAAAGTGGGCAATTTAGTGTAGCATTTTAGGTATAAGGGCTTTGGAATCAGAGACATAGGTTTCAGTTTCTTTTCCATTACTTACCCTTAGTAAGAATTAGGGCCTCTGTGACCGTTGATATCTAAAATGTGGATTCTGATAGTTGGGAGAGTCAAATGAGATTCATGTATAAGCACTCAATATAGAAACTGCTAGACAGTAAGTGCCCAGTACCTGCTAGCTATTATTACTGGGTATTCAACAATGTTAGTGATTCAGTGAACGATCCTACCAACAGTCTCTGACTTACGATTCAACAGATGAGTTTTCAACTTTACAATGCTGTAAAAGCAATACACATTCAGTAGAAATCATAATTTAAATTTTAAACGTGGATCTTTTCCCACACTGTGCTATGCAATGCAATACTCACAATGCTGGACAGCCACGGCTCCCTCTCTAAGACATGATCATGAGGGTAAACAACTGATACACTTCCAACCATTCTGTACTCAGAAAACCATTCTGCTTTTCACCTTCAGTATGGTTTTCTATAAGTTTCATGATTTCATGCGATATTATTATACAATAGGCTTTGTGTGAGATGATTTTGCCTAATAGTAGGCTAATGTAAGTGTTCTGAGCACGTTAAAGGAAGCTAGATAAAGCCATGATGTTGGGTAGTTTACCTGTATTAAATGTGTTTTCCACTTATATTTTCTATTTACAATGGGTTTTACTGAGATGCAACCCCACTGTAAATCAAGGGAGATCTGTAGTCCTTCTGACGGAGACAATCTGAGTTATAACCCCAGGTGTTTGTTCCACTTTTGCCAACTTAACTGCTAAGTCCATGCTCTTCCCCTTAAATGTCACAGAGAAGCAGACTGGCAGGGAGGCTTCTCCTCCAAAGTAGCTGCTATAACAAAATTCTTGCCATTATTATCTCTTAAACTTTGCCTTTCAAGTGCCTGCTTTACTCAGCAAGACTGGTATGCTTTTAAGCAAATAATAATGTCGATAACAAATGCAGAAATAATGTGTTTTATATTGAAAGCCTAATCTTTTAAAACATCAACAATTATTTTAAACAATTTCCCAAGATTTGAACAGGTTTTAAATTGGGGAACTTTTTCTGTACAGACATTGCACTGCTACCTCACCAGAATGCTTCAGATATTTTTGCAGCAAGTAAAATACTCACAAATTACTCTCTCAACTTAGGGCCTTACAAAGTAAGGAAGTATGTTTTCTTAACAGAGGAAAGGAATAAGAGTTTCAGGGGTCAGATTTCTTTAACACTTAGCCAAGGTGGCAGACAGGGCTGGGAAGAACTAAATGTTGACTAGCAATCATTATTCTTGATTTGGGTTTTAGAAATCATGACAAAGTTTGGTTATATACAAAAATTAAAATAAGTATCTTCATGACAACCAAACCTAAGATATATAAAGATATATAACTTGATTCTACCCATGTCATTTCCACATTTTCAGACCCTGAATATATAGTCACAAACATCCAAATCTTAATTTTTGGACCAGAAATTAATTTCAGTTAAATATACCCAGTATAAATCATCACCTTATTTTCTTAGTTGAATCCACCCTTACATAAAGTATATGCCCAGTGAATGGTTTGTCAAGTGAGTGAAGAACTGAAACTCAAGTTTTGTTTAAGTAGGTTCCCACCCAGCATGGAACCCAACATGGGGCTTGAATTCATGACCCTAACTAAGATCAAGATCTGAGCTGAGATCAAGAGATGGAGGCTTACCTGATGACTGAGCCACCCAGGCACCCCGAAATTCAAGTTATTTCTTAATTGGGGAATTTACTCTCCTTTATTTTTATTTTATGTTATTTTTATTGTTATTTTATTTTAATTCCAGTATAAATATAGTGTTAAATTAGTTTCAGGTGTACAATATAATGATTCAGCAATTCCAAATATTAATCAATACTCATCAGTGTAGTCCTTAATCCTGATTACCTGTTTTACCCACCCACCCCCATCTCCCCTCTGATAACCATCTGTTTGTTCTCTATAGTTAAGAGTCATTTTCTTGTTTCTCTTTTTTTTCCTTTGCTCGTTTGTTTTGTTTCTTAAATTCCAAATGAGTGAAAAAATCATAGAGTATTTGTCTTTCTCTGATTTATTTCACTAGCATTATATTTTCTAGATCCCCTCCTATTGCAAATGGCAAGATTTCATTCTTTCTATAGCTGAATAATATCCATTATGTGTATGAACACACACCACATCTTCTTTACCCATTCATCTATTGATGGACATGGGCTGCTTCCATATTTTGACTTAAAAATAATGTTGCGGGGCTCATGGGTGGCTCAGTGGGTTGAAGCCTCTGCCTTCAGCTCCGGTCATGATCTCAGGGTCCTGGGATCGAGCCCCGGATCTGGCTCCCTGCTCAGTGGGGAGCCTGCTTCCTCCTATCTCTCTGCCTGCCTCTCTGCCTACTTGAAATCTCTCTCTCTCTCTCTGTGTCAATTAAATTAATAAAATCTTTTAAAAATAATAATAATGTTGCAATAAACACCATGGTGTGCATATCCTTCTGAATGAGTGTTTTCATATTCTTTGGGAAAATGCCCAGTAGTGTGATTACTGGATCATACGGTAGTCCTATTTTAACTTCTTGAAGAACTTCCATACTATTTTCCACAGAGGCGGCACCAGTTTGCATTCCCAACAACAGAGCCGAGGATTCCTTTTCCTCCACATCTTCACCAACACTTGTTGTTTCTTGTCTTCTTGATTTTAGCCATTCTAACAGTTGTGAAGTGATATCCCATTGTGGCTTATTTTTTTTTAAGTAATCAAATAGTATGTAAGGGTGTGTGGTGAAAAGAAACTTTCATATTCATCCCTACACCTTTCCACATTTCAAAGACAATCATGTTTAGTCACCGCTGGCTGTCTTTTCCCCTCCTCAAAAATTGTACTACTACTATGTTAACTTTCAGCTTTTTACCTTTGGATCTTGCCTACTAACTTCTTATTATGGTAGAGGAGGCTTGAACTCTCTCTCTGTCCACCCCCCTTCCTCCATCTTAGTACAGTGATCTCTGCAACCTCAAACAACATCTTTAAATTCTTTTGTTCATCAATTATAGAAGGTGTCTCTTGATACCCTTCTCTGTCCAATCTACTATCTTCCCTCATTCCCTTCCACCTCTCTTCCTCCATCAACTATAACTTTATATTTACACTTTTTCTCTTGTAATCATTTAAAATATTTTTGTATAATTTATGTCACTGTATTTAAAAGTTGAGTACCAGGAAACTATGTTTCCATTCATATGACTATGTAGCTATTTTTTCCTGAAACATCAAGCAGTACACCAACATTTCCATCTGTATAGGTCAATACCTCGGACTCCCAGGTCTCTTCTGTACAGTTCAAATAAGAGTTTTATTGCTTTTGCTTTAAGTTTCAATGGACTTTTTTTTAATTTACCAACGGTATTTATCAGAATCTTGAGTTCTTCTAAGCTCTAGTTCACTCTATCACTTATGTCAAAACCCCTTTATCACAGACACCTCCCTCCTAGAATCTACTTAAAGGTTTATAGTGAATATTAATGAAAACATGAAGAGAGATTAGCACCATATCTGACACTAATAGTTAACATCAGTGTTATTATTAATAGCATTATTATCAGTACAATAATACTATTAAGTTCTCAGGGGACAGATGTTACCTTTAAACCTCATTTTTCTTGTTTACGATTCTATGTTATATGACACAGCCTAGTTAATAAATAATTGGTGCATATTTTGTAATGATCTTTAAGAATTTTTTAAATTGTTTACTTGTCTCAATATGTAACATTGCACATAATCAGCAGATCTTTCGTGTGATAAAAATGTAAATGAATGGTATTTTTTAAATTTCTCTATATTTTTGAAAATCACTTGGAAAAATATATTTCAATGTACTCTAAAATTTTTAATGTACCTGCTCAAACTAACTTATCCACAAGGCCACATGATGAAAAGAAACAATTTCCTATACACATAGTGAATAGGTCTTTATATAGACTACATTGTATTTGCCACTCTGTCCTACTGGATTAAAGCAAGTTAAACTTGTTACATGTTGCCAATTTTATGAGTATAGTGTATGAGATTAACAATAATTCAGAATTTTTCTTTTGATATAAGTGAAAGCCTATTGCTTTCTGCTCTGTAGAAAAATTGCAGAATTGAAGAATTGTAGAATTCTTCCATAGTTTTTCAGAGTAATTTCAGTATGTGAGCTTTTAAAATGTTTAAATATCAATTTTCAAGGAAGCAAATGAAAAATAATGTATTTTATGGTAGTCACAATTGTTATAACTTTTAATTATTAATTAATAATTATAGATTCTCATGTAGTTGTAAGAAGTAATATAGGGCGCTCCATTAAGCCCTTTGCCAGTTTCCCCCAATGGTAACATCTTGCGTACTACGGTGTGATATCGCAATCAGGAAATTGACACTAATACAATCTTTTGACCTTATTCTGATTTTGCAGGTTCTAAATGTACTCCTGTGTTTGCGTATGTGCACAAAATTTATCATATGTGCAGACTCTTATAACCATCACCAGAGGCAAGATATAAAGCATAACCCTCACTTGCCATTGCTTTTTAGCTTTAGTTTTTTTAACTTTAGCTTTTTCTAAAATTTAAAAGAAAAAAATTGAGTTTCCTAGACACTTTCCTGTCTTTTACAGATAAGATCCAACCAATCCCAAACATGGTTATAAGCTCTTGGTTTCCCTCAAATGTTAATAAAATACATCTTTCTAATTCAACCAGAATTTGTCAGCAACTCTGAAAACTCCAATGAGCTTTGGGGGAAAAGACCTGACAATTATATTTCTAGCTTTTGATCTTTTCTTTAATGAGATACCTGAAGAACTGTCTTAACATGAAATGTATTCAGTTACCTTACTCTTCCAGGTAACCTTTTGAGAACCAGGTATCCCTCCCATATTCCTCAGGACTCCCTATCCTTACCCCAAGGCAAGCAAAAACAAAAGAGAAATTAAAGAAACATCATGATGGTGCTGGTCTGCATGAAAACACCATGATTAACTTTTTCTAATCAGATGGGAGTAATTTTCTTGCTCTCCAACTGACTAATTTTTCCACTCTTCCCCCCTCCCATCAGGTATCTAGCTGTTAAATGTTTACAGATTAATTTGCATGAAATGGTCCCTTAGCAACAATTACTCACAGGATCAAATTCCTTTGCTCTTAGATTCAGACTTTTTTTTTTTTGATGATACACCTGTTTTTTAAATAAAGATTTAAAGTTGAAAATAAAATTCAAATCCCAGAATGCAGTCGATATAAGGCCATAGCTTTTAAAATCAATTTAAAAGACCATGGATTTTAGACTGATATAAAGTGTTTTCAAGCCCCAGAATATTTTATGTGTTTTAGATCACATCTATACAACAGAAAAATTTATATCAGGCTGATTAGTTTAAAAAATGCGGTTTCAGTCTGCTGTCAAAGTCAAGTCAATAGGTCCCCAGACTTTGGCTGTCTACCTCTCTACAACTCTGACTTCTATGCCCTGTGAGCTGAAGTAAGTGATGCCAAGAATGATAGGGAATGGCAATAATGAAAGTTCATTGTGTAACAAGACTGGCCTTTTTTGGCACTGATTGATTCTATGATTTTCTCAAATCAAAGACAGTTTAAAGAATTAGCTTCCAATTCTGTCAATTGCTAACTTGATTTATCAGTTGGTTTTAGTCCCAAATTATAGCCCATTGAGAGGTCGTAGAGGACTCTAATGCAAAGGCAAACCATGCCTTCCCATAACAGAAGAGGGCAAACAACAGACCATTTTTCTTAGTAAGAAGAGATGATTGTAGGTTGGAGGTGGCAGAGATTCCCAAACTGACCTCTTCTCCAACCAAAGCGGCCGTTGCTTTTCACCATAGGATCTGTGAAATGTGTCAGTAAATCCCCAACTACCAGGTCTTTGCCACAGTTTTGTTGTTGTAGTTCTACCTGGTTCCCAGAAAGCTCAAGGTTAAAGGAAAACTGTTTTTCAATTATTGATTTAGTTGCAAATATCTGGTGTCAGAACCCTAGGGACCTAAGCTGTTATGCCTTCACCAACACAAAAGGTGAGACTTTATCTAGGCCAACTGTGTTATGGCAATGCCACAAATTGCTCCAGGCAACTGAAGGGAGAGGGTATTAAACCTGATATTATTCAACATCATCACACTAGTCATTCTGGATGTTTGCAATGGACTTGAGACTTCCCCAGACTCTTCGTCAGATAGGCAGANCAGGTGAGACTTTATCTAGGCCAACTGTGTTATCGCAATGCCACAAATTGCTCCAGGCAACTGAAGGGAGGGGGTATTAAACCTGATATTATTCAACATCATCATACCAGTCATTCTGGATGTTTGCAATGGACTTGAGACTTCCCCAGACTCTTCGTCAGATAGGCAGAAAAAGATTACTACAGATCATCAATATAATATTTGTATTAGGGTTCTCCAGCAAACAGAACCCATAGGATACATCTGTCTATACAGATATAGATAGATGAGACAGAGCCAGAAAGAAAGGGAGAAAGAGAATGAGAAGATGAGTGGGTAAGGAGATCTGGGATAGCTGATGGTTTAGTTTTAGTTCAAGCCCGAAGACCTGAGAACCAAGAGAGCCAATGGTGTAGTTCCAAACCAAAGACTGACATGCTTGAGACCCAGGAAGAACTGATGTTTCAGTTTGGGCCAAAAGGCAGGAAAAAGATGATATCCCGGTTAAAAGGTATCAGATAGTAGGAATCCTCATTCACTCTAGGGTGGAGAGTGGGGTCAGCGTTTTTGTTCTATTCAGGCCTTTGACTGATTGGATGGGGCCCAGCTGCATTAGGAAGGGTAATCTGCTTTTCTCAGTCTACTGATTCAATCTCATCCCAAAACACACAGAATAACGTTTGACCAAATATTTGGATACCCATAGTCCCGTCAAAGTCAACACAAAAAAATAACCATTACAGTGTGTCAACTAATCTTATTGTGGTAATCATTTCACAACATATGTATATCAAATCATCGCATCATGCACCTTAAATTTACATAATGTTATATATTAATTATATCTCAATAAAGCTGGAAGAATTAATCATCACAATATTATTTCAACATGTGCATGAAACACACACCACCAGAAACATCTGCATTCCCTGCAGTCTATTTTGTAAACTTCATATTTAGTGACAGTAAACCTGGGTTGACAGAGAGGCCAGCAGAGGATTCGCATGAATATTTTGCCTATTTGTGATATATGGTATCACATTCCTATGGGAAATATTGTTTGGCATAATCCACAGTGCTACCATCTTTCAGATTAATTGTCCTGACCTTGGTCTACAAGCATAAACAGAAATGTATTTCAGATAATGTTAGTTCCCGTCATAATTATATTCTGTGCACATTCGGGTAGAGAGGAGTTAAGGAGCATCTGTGTTTGCCAGCGGGAGCAAGAAACCTTGAACCAAAAACAAATGCATAAATCTAATCTTAGGTAGGATGCTAGCTATTAGATGAACACTGACCATGGACAGGGAGATGTGCAACTGCAAATCTTTACCTCAACCAAAACTACAGCATCCAGAAGATAACACTAGTGATAAATTACCATAATCTCGTGCCTATAAAATGAATCTTCTGAACTGGCTTGAAAACCTTTGTGTGATTACATCTATTAGATACTAGGTATGATAAACACCTTTTAATATGTTTTAAAATTTGCTGCAGGCTTGCCAGTGTTAAAAAAAGGAACAACTGTCAAGTGACTATGCATTGACAGTACTCCAAATCACACTGCATTCATCAAAGCTAATTCTATTGGGGAAATTTATGAAATTATGATAATATGGTGATGGATAACAATAGTAAAGAAACTTAGGGTCTTAAAAGTAACCTTTCCATTTATAAACATTTGGTTTACAAACATTCACCTAACCTGCTATATATGAAAAATCAATGTGTGCCTGTTTTTTTTAATTGTGCGTGTCTATTTAAAAATGTGTGTTAAAATAATATAAATTGGAAAGGGAGTAATCGTGTCCCAGTTTCAAGGAAGGAAATGGAATGACTGGAATGATTGGAGAAATAATCCTTCCTCTAGCAGAGAAAATACTCATAGGGTTTGACACAAACAAGACAATCCTTCCACAATGAAGCTCATTTTTCATTTTGCTTTGACTATACATGGGGGCAAGAAAAGTAGAGAGAGAGAAAGAGGAGCAAGAAAGGGAGGGAGGGAGGAAGAAGCTAAGAAGGAATGAAGGAAAAGAGGGTGGGAGAGAGGCTGTCTGTCCAAGACATAGAAGAGAACAAACCACAGGCAGCAACCTGGTTTTCCTTTGCAGGATATTTCTAGAAGAAAAAGCAAATCAAAATCATCCCTCAGAAACTAAACAGATAGCTTTAAAAGTTTTCAATCTATCCTGAAGTAGCTGCAGCACCTGTAGCAAGATTCACTGCAAAGGATGAGAAGCAAAAGGAAAGGGCAAGTGGTAAATCTCGTGCAGACATAAAATTAAATAGGTGAGAAGAGTAAAAATTCTTATGGGTAAGAATAAAAGTCAATATTTAGCTAAGCAATTATTGATAACATCTGATTCAGTGGGTATATATACCATCATTGTATTTAGCAATTCTTTAAAATACACTTCATGCTGAATCCTTCTGTTCACTGTAAATGGGTACAATATCTACTGTTATTTTGCTAGCTATGCTTTTAATAAGCATAACCAAAACATTTAACTTCACTTCTCAGTTATATTGAGTAATCCATGCATTGACATCCAAAGTATCAGCCTTTACCTAATGTCAGCTTCTAAAAAAAACATATGAGACTGCTAGGGTCCAAAAAAAGCTATTTCTACTGACCCATTTTTCATTTCCAAAGGTGCAAAATGTATTAGTCAGAATATTTTACATATGAATTAAACCTAGCCAACATCAGCTTAAGTAAAGGGAAATTGAGCCATATAATTAGGAAGCTCAAAAGTAAAATTCAGGTAAGGCTAGATCAAGGAGATCAGTGACCCTCTTTCCATATTTTGGCTCCATTCCTTGCTGTTCTTTGCATAGTGGCCTCATTCTCTATTTCAACAAACTGACTCTCTGTATGGAAAGATAAATGCTTGCTGGTCTATTTTAGCAACTTGCAATCTAAAAGGATGTGTTTCTCTCTCGTAACATCTATATATAAAATATCATGGAAAGGTTATAAAAATATAACACTTTTAAAAACCGGTGTCCATTTTACAGTTAATAGGAAAAGAAACCATATTTAGAGGAGCCTAGTGCATAATTCCTGTTGTCAAGAACTGTATGAGACACTGATTAACAGACAGCTTGTGTTACATGCTTAAAACGTGGGGCCATCTCCCATTAGAGAAAAGGTATTGGAAAGGCCAAAACTATAGATTTTCACTGCTATAAAAATGGCCAAAAATTTCCAGGAGACATACTAATTTATATTTTTCCTCACTTGACCCCAGCATCCTGGGTTTTATAAGAATAGACATTTCTAATTCCAACATACTGTACATAGCCACCATTTATTCAAAGCACCACATTAAGCATTACAAAGTTATAAAAGAAAGAGAAAATAATTCTTCCAGTGACCTTATAACATATAAAGCTGTTATGGGGGGGAAAAAACATGAAAATGCATTTCGAAAAAAGAAAACAATAGTTATAAAATTATAATGAAAACTCCTTTCATCACATATTTTATATCATACTCCACAAAACAAGTCAAAGATCTTATACAAACACAGGATAGTTCTCATGTATAAGTAAGCATTTACTTATTTTCTTTATTTATTGACTTAATTATTTCTCTTCCCTGGGGTTCCATTTGGCAAATTAACACACTAGGACACTAAATAGTACTGAGGTGATCTTAAAGAATTTAGATACCTTTCAATTTGCCCGAAACCCAGTTTGCCCAAAGGTGACCTAATTAAGTAGGCTTTTAAAAACACTCCCAAGAGAAGGCTCGTGTTGCTGCTGAATAGAAAGCTGTGATAAGTATTTCCGTTAAACAGTACCTATTGCCCTGTTTTTCTACAGACATGCTTAAGGGGCACAAAAAATCTGTGCAAGAATATCTAAGAAAAAGGACATCAAGGGAGGAATTCAAACATCAAGCCTCAACATAGGCCTTACTTAACACCATGCTTTCTCCGCCTTCCTTCTTTCATTAGCCTCTAGATTATAGATTTTTTTAAATGTGACTATTGGTCAATAAATCAGTAAGTTCTTGGAGTGCATTACATCTATCTGTTACTCTATATGTTTCTATGAATTGGTTTTTTTTTTCTTTCAGACTTGAAAGAGAAGAAGGTCATGCCAGAAATAAAAGTATCATCAGGAGAAAATGTTTGGACCATAAGCCGTTCTGCATCACTGGAGAAAATATCGAAGTAAACATATTACCCAGGGAGGAGTCCTGCCAAGCCATCCAGAACAACTTTTACCAAAATATAATTATGGGGGCTGTAAATATATTTGCTTTAATGGCTGGTACTACGCCTACAATTATAAGCACTCCATTTACCTGATGCACCTCTGAACAAATAAAGCAATAAAGGGCTTTGAAATACTGGACAGCAGAGGGTGTTTCTCGTTGGTTCACACTGAGTTACACCCATGACAACAATCTCAGTGACGGAGAGGCCATTAGCCTCATGCACTCTATGGTGATTCCACACCTGAAGTGCCACTGACTTCTCCAGACATACTCATCACTCTTGTTGTTTGGCTTTTTCTGACCAAATGGGTCACTTTTACTGCTTTTTCAAACTTAAGGTACCAAAGGATGCCAGAAACAGTAACCAGAAATGCTCTTTAATGAAAAAACTTTCTATCTAGAATCTCTTATATACAGAGGAGAAATCTGAAGGATGAATACCCTCACTTAGGCTTCTCGCTAATCATAGATTTTAGCATAAATGAAGAGGTCACATCAGAGATAAGACAGTAAGCAGGTTCAAAACCTGCAAACCTGGGGCCTAAAGGACATTAAGTTAATACAGAAATGTGAGAACTGCAGAGCAAAATATCACAAGTCCATGATCCCTTCCCTGAAAGCCAAATGAGTTTTAGAATTCAGAATTTCTCCAATTTGAAAAAGATAGCATAGTGTCCACACCGAGTATTTCATAGCCCACCCAGCAGGTTGTGGCGCAGTACCCGTAATCAAACACTCCAACAGTCTGCAGCGAAATTTATGAATATTCAAAGAGGGTCGAATAAAGGCTGAGGATATATGCATCAATGCACTTCAGGTTTTCCCACCAAATATCTTTGCAGAAAACTTAGGATAAAAAAGAAAATCTTTATTTTCAGAGCTGTTTTGGTTTGTGAAAAAAAAAAAAAAAAGAAAAGGAATGTCTTAGCTTCACAGAGCTGGCTGCTTCTTTTGCACAGGCCTGTCTTCCTCAGAGCCTTTCTATCTCCTTTGCTAGTAGGCTCTGCCCAGACCTGCCCAATTCCCAGCCTCGGATACAGCCCGGGCTCAAGCTGAGAATCCTGATAAACGTGTACATACTTCCGGGGAGGAGTCTTTAAGTGCTTAATTCCACAAAGCATGTCTGTTATCAGTTGCATTAAATTCCCCTACCACTCGTGAGTTAATTCCATTCAAAGAACCACCTACCATGAGACTAAATATGCTTTGTGATAAGGCTGTAGAATATCCAGAATGCAAAAATACTTTTTAGATCAACTGTGATACACAGTGAAGTCAAAGCCAATTCACCAAATTACTTAGAAGATGTTGTTTTAAGGATGGGTTGGGGTAAAAAAGAGACATTCTATAGTCCAAACTCAAACGCTGCTGTCTTAGTCAGCTCAGGTTGCTGTATCAAAATAGCACAGATGGGTAGCTTACAAACCACCGAAATTTATTTCTCACGGTTCTGGAGGCTGGAAGTCTGATCCCAGTGTGTCAGCGCGGTCTGGTGAGGACTCGTCCTGGCCATAGACTCGAGGTTGTATACTCACACAGTGGAAGGGTCTAGACAGCTCTGTGGAGTGTCTTTTATAAGGGCACCCATCCCATTCAAGAAGGCTCCACTCTCAAGGCCCTCCCCTGTCTCACCTCCAAAAAACATCTGTGGGGGTTAGGATTTCAATATATGCGTTTGAGGAGGCCACAACATTCAGACCATAGCAGTTGCCATCAGATATCATACCTAGTCAGTATTCCTATTTATGGTACACTTAGTACTTGTTGACATAAACAGTTGGGAGGGCAATGCTAAATTAAACACATACATATGCATTTAACTTAGCTAATTCGATTCCATACACATAGAAAGGAAAGACAGAAGGAAAAATAGCAATTTAAATAATGCAGGTGAATCTTATCATTTTACTCAGTTGTGAATAACCTAGCATGATCATGAGATGAGAGGGACCTACTCTAGCCTCCTGGGTCTGGGTTCCGTGAGCTCACATCACGCACACGTGCTCTGTGCCTATTCAGATTCTAGTGTTTAAAGCTGTTATATGTTTTTGTTTGTTTTGTATCATATGGTCCCTAAAAATAAGCCAGATGCTTCATCAGGAGCTCACTTCAAGAAACAAGAAGGAAAATGAGCTGTAAAACTAATTCAGGTTGGGGGCGCCCGGGTGGTTCAGTCAGTTAAGTGTCTGCCTTCAGCTTAGGTTATGATCTCAGGGTCCTGGGATTGAGACCTAGGCTCCCTGCTCAGCACACAGCCAGCCTTCTTCTCCCTCTCTCTCTCTCCCTCTGCTCCTCCCCCTTGCTGTGCTCTCCTGCACGCTCTCTCAAATAAATACATAAAATCTTTAAAAAAAAAAAAAAAAAGAAAACCTAATTCAGGTT
Source organism: Ailurus styani (assembly GCA_002007465.1). Classification (NCBI taxonomy): domain Eukaryota; kingdom Metazoa; phylum Chordata; class Mammalia; order Carnivora; family Ailuridae; genus Ailurus; species Ailurus styani. The sequence goes on from LNAC01000051.1 coordinate 3,370,729, forward strand.
ACTCTGATACTACACCTTATGGGACATTTCGAGAGCAACCCTATCTGTGATTTTTACTTCATGCTCTTATTTTATTATCCAATCTCTGAGAAAAGTGCAATTTGACTGCATATGTAAGTCATTCAATGCATTAATGAACATTCATTATTAGCAGATGACTTTGTTTAAGGATGGATTAGGATAAGAAACAAGCATGCTCTAGGCTAAAGACAAATATATGGATGACTCAGAAAAAGGCAGCAGAAGACAAGCACATACATTTTTTAATTCACTGCTTCCCTTTGCACACAGCCTAGAGATTTATATGGAAATGCAGACTCATCTCCAAATTGCTATACTCTTTAAGACTACTAAGTCTTGATGATAATACTACAAAAATCAGGAAATTTGCTAATGAGACAATTGCTGCGTTTTTACAGGTTAGTCATTCTCAGACCACAGATCATCTGTATCCATCATCTCTTACTCCACTGTGGGACAGTCCATGGATGTGTCATAATGATACTAATATTCCTTTACGCAAACGTAATGTTACAATTTGCTTAATGCAGAAGCTACTAATTTCCTTCTCAACTCTTATTAAAGAACATTGTTCAGGGCTTTTGTGGCTTTTATTCTACTTTGGAACTTTTCTTTAAAAAAAACATTTTCACTGAGATTTCTCATTTGTTATTTATATCTAACAAGCATAGAATTAGCCCTTTTATTCCAGTTTCCTCCTGTGTAAATCAAAACAGTAGATTAAATATTTAAGATCCTATCTGACCCTAATGGTATGTGAATTTATGAACCAACGTATTGAAAAAGAAAGTGAGAGCCTGTGACCCATTCTATACCAGTACCTTCAAAAGCATATCAATGCAGCATTACATGCTGGGCTTCGTAGAGGGGATAGTTGCAACTGAGGCCTTAACTCTCCAAATCAACAGCGAAAAGCCCTACTCTGATAATTTTCAGAATTTTCTTTAAGAAAGAAAATTACTGAGCTTCCTTCACCACCTCAATTCCCAGCAAAGTAGAACTCTGAACCCATTCAAAAAATGTTAAGATGGGGGCACCTGGGTGGCTCAGTGGGTTAAGCCTCTGCCTTCGGCTCAGGTCATGATCTCAGGGTCCTGGAATCGAGTCCCACATCGAGTTCCCTGCTCAGCGGGGAGCCTGCTTCCTCCTCTCTCTGCCTGCCTCTCTGCCTACTTGTGATCTCTCTCTCTCTGTCAAATAAATAAGTAAAATCTTTAAAAATAATAATAAAAAATAAAAAAATGTTAAGATGTATGAAAAACACTAATAGAGTTAGGACACTTGCATTTGAGATCTATCTCTGCCATTTTCCACCTCTATAGCCTTAAGCTAGTCACTGAATTTCTCCAAGTCTTAAATTTCTCCAGTTATAAATGGGAATAACCATTATTCAACTGTAGATGTGACAGCATTTTGTAAACATGATCCTAAGTCCTATTCAAATGGGAGGAAAAATTGAAACTACTGTGTACCCATCCTCCAGGAAATTATTTCTCCCAGGAAATATTAGGAACCTCGACTTAAAATGAAAAATTCAGAAAAATGTAAACCAGCACACAACGTGGGCTTCCTTCGAATGTGCGCCCCCTGTGCCCAACTCCTCAGCTTATGCCTAACAGGGGGTGGTCCCGATGGGTTTATGTGTACACAGTTGATACTTTATTTCCTTCCAATGGCTCCTGACAAATTGAGAACAGTTTCATTGTTCAGTGAAAGGAACAGAAAAGAAGCATAGAGGCAGTTCATCTCCTTGCCTTCCAAAGGGAATTTCTTTAAATTTAAAGGCCTCTAGAGAAGAAAATGCCATTATGTACTGAGGGCTACTTTCTAACGTGGAATACCGTCTACTACCAGGAAATTCTCTCCTGTATTGTTTAACCAAACCAGAATCTTCCTTGCTTCTATGTCTCCCATCCATATAAGATGTTGGGAACTATTAGGAAAATTTAAAACCTTAAATAAAGCTACAAAACATTTGCAGGTGGAAAAAAAATCAATGAAAAATAAGGTTAATTTGAAAATATATTATTTAATTTGTGTTACTGGAAACCCAACAATTAATAGGGCTCAGAACTGAAAATTTAGAAAAAGATCCCTATACAGTGAAAGAAGATGGGTTAAGTTTTTTAAGCCTGAAATCTCTGACACATCTCAGCAGATAGGTTTCTAACCAGGAGCCCAATTTCTCATAAAGCATTATGGTACTAATTTCCACTTATTACAAAACAGCTTTTTTGCCTGTATGACATTGCCTCTTGGACCCCATACATGACTTTAATTAAGATCTAACTTATTCATGACTATAATTCAGATCTAACAACCAGTCTAGGCAGATCAGGGTAATTAGTCCCAGAGGGTATTTTCAGAGAGCTCATTTTTCTTTTCATCTTTATATTTTGGCAAACAACTTGGGGTATTGGTTCATTTGAGGAATTCTATAATTCAGAGAACTCAAAAATGTGGGAGTGAATTAGCTTAATAAATTATTTTAAAGAGATTCTTACATAGAGCTCGTGTGCTGGTCAATTTGGTTTGTGTGCCTTTACGGTGGTCCAGAACAGAAACAATAAGGATGATTAACCAACATCAAGCTAATAAACTTTTAACAGCCTGTTACCATGTTTATTGAAAATTTAAAGGCGAGAATTTAACCCTTCCATATCACACACCCACTTGAATTTCAGTGGATCTGAAAGCATTAAATCCTACTTATTTCTATTTTTATTGCTGTTGTAGTTGTTATTGAGGACTCTATTAAGAACTTATATATCCGGTCAACTGGAAAGATAAAACATCTTATATTGGCCAGGGTGAGATAAAGCAAAGCTATTTTCTCATTTAAAGTGTTGCTACTACAGTGTTCTTTTTTTATACTGTCATTGCCTGATGCTATAGGACAACCGAGCTTATTCTTACTCTTCACTGTACTTGAAGCCACCTCAGCCTTATAAAAATCTTTCTTCCCATTTCATCCCTCCCCATTACCCTTATTTTGTAACATATTATCCCTGTAATTCTAAATATTATAGCCAAAAACCCAGAGCCTCCAGGGCTTTTGGAATATAACTTATTCAATTTTTAGTCTAACATCTAGCTTAGCCCATGTTTAGTTCAATATATTCTAAAGAGTAAGTCATGGGACCAAGAATAATTTTAAAATCCAGAATTACTCAACAATATGAAATGCATGCTGTTCGGTCTACACCGGGTAGTCAAAAATTATTTAACCTTTCCAATCACTTCTAAAAAAAAATAAGTAATGCCATGTGATAACTTAATCCACATTAATGTCCACAACCAAAGTGTATACGGCAAAATGTATCTTCCCATCCAAAACACTGTAGTTCAACTGGAATAAGGCTATAACACTGGGCTGTAAATCAAGAGACCAAAATTACCACCTCAGAACTTCTTACCTGTAAGAAAGCATTAAGCAGAGCTGGTATTCATTGAAATGGAAAGAGAGGTAAACATTAAGTCTTAAAAACCTAGGTTCAAATTCTAGCTCCATTACGTTATTAGCTACAAAACCTCAGAAGTATTATTTATTTTTTGAGTCTTCTATGCTTCAAAGTGAAATGGAAATAGTGATTCCAACCTCACTCGACTGTGAACCTATGAGGATTAACTAAAATAAAATTGTGTATGCTCATTTAGGAAGAAGAGCACCTGAAATAAAATAGATTCTTTTCTCCTTGCTTCTTTGCCCCCACTCCTCTTTCCCTTCCTTCCTTCCTTCCTTCCTTCCTTCCTTCCTTCCTTCCTTCCTTCCTTCCTTCCTTCCTTCTTTCCATTCTTCCTTCCTTCCTCCCTCCCAAGTGGATCTCACTGAGGGATATTTCTCCTCTAAACTGCTACCTATTAACGTGGATTACAGAAGTTGTCTCTGAACAGAAAAGTTGAAAGAAGCGTCTCCTCTCTCAACCCCCCCCCCAATTTCTTTCCTTTTCACCAATTCCTCTCTATCCATCAATTTAACAAGATTTTTTTATAAAGTTCTATTGGCCAACATATAGTACATCATTAGTTTTTGATGTAGTGTTCAGTGATTCATTAGTTGCACATAACACCCAGTGCTCATCACATCATGTGCCCACCTTAATACCCATCACCCTGTTACCCCCATATCCCCACCCACCTCCCTTTCCACAACTGTCAGTTTGTTTCCATTAATAATAGCTCTTACTGCTGACCTAAGTGACAGTAAGGAATTGATGCCAAATTATTTAAAATGTATCAAAACATTATTATAACAATCAAAGGTGAGTCTCTACCTGGACCAGAGAGAGAACAGAGCATGTTCAAAAGCTTAACATGAAAAGGTAAGGATATTCAGGGAGCAGTGGTGGATCCAGAGTGACGAGAGAGTAGACAAGTGGGACTGTGTGGTAAGGAGGAGTTATGGGAATGAATGAGACTAGACTGGTAGCTCAGACCAGGTACAAGAGAGTGTTCTGTGTTGTGTAAGTCAAGGTTTCCTCTGTATTCACTACATCTGTTTTAATCAGTGGTCCCCAGCAATAACATCAGTTATATCTAATACATAAATCTCTCTTTCATTCTGGTCCCACTCAGAGATGAATTTAGTTACAAAATTTCCAAAAGAACCTTATCATAGCTGTCTGTAAGACAGCTCACATCATGCAGAACTTCTAGAAGTCATATTATAGAAAGAAGGTAAATTATTTCTCTGTGAATAAACATACCTTCAACTAAACATGATCTATCCCATCAAAGCATCGTGATGATTGGGTTATTTTATTAGAACAAAACTGGGAAATTAATTGTACTTCTATCTTAATTTTTCTGAAAAAGAAATAGAAAGTCATGAAATCTGATCAGAAGGGAATTTTATTTTGTGTTTACTTGTTGGAAACTCCTACTTAAATGGACCTAACACTTGAATCTATGGGAGGGAGAGGCAATCTTAACACCACACGAAATAAAGTCAACTACCCAGATCCAGCTTATATTCCAGCCACTTCTCTCTGCGATCCTCCTTCTTCACAAACCCCCACACCTACAATCCCATAACTCAGACACTGCATTACTCTCAGATTACTGAACCTACTTCCCTTGTCTTACTTTCAAGGCTTTGCACTTGCTATTTCCTCTGCCTAGAATATTTCCCTCTACCTTATATACCTAGCCAAGGATCAATAGTCCATTTTGTTTGAGTCATTCCTTTATAAAAGTTTTGTCAACGTACTATGTGAACAAGATTGATATAAAATAACCGGTTGCATGTCCTGGGGCACGAGTTGGAGAAAGATACTGATGGTAAATGTAGTGGGGTTTGAGGTACAATGGAAATCAGTGACTATCCATGATTATGAAGTCTAGATGCAGAACCCAAATATATATGGGGCATCTGCCATATATATTCTTTGATACCAGTGCTCAAATGCATAAGCCTCTCATTACAGAATCTCCCTTGTTCTACTTTTGCCGTCTCCCTTTAAACATGGACTTACTCAGCTTTTTCATAGATGGATCTCTGCTTTTGCTCTTCCAAGTACAAGCCCGACTCTTAAGCTCAGATGTCATTCACCATGTCTTCATCAAGTCCAAGGCCACTATTCTCTTAGATCAAGAAACTGAAGCCCAGAAATGTGCAATGACTTGCTCAAAGCCACATGATAAAATACATAGCAAATCAGAACCATGTTGTGGACCTCCTGACCCTGAGGTCAGTGTATTTTCCTCCTTTAGAATTTCAAAAAACATGTTTTAGTGAAACACTAGCTTCTTGGGGTGTTAATAGTGCTTAATACATTAGTTCTGTGATCAACTATGCTTGGGAAATTCTGAATTAAACAGAGTTAAGCAGATTTATTTACTGGGAAGTCTTGAGTATACTAATGGGTATTAGTTAACTATATATAACTAAGTGTCCAAATTCTACTTGACTGAAAATAATAGTTAGCAGTGGGGAATTTAGTAAGCATTTTATAAAGACAGTAAAGGTTAAAGCAATATGCTTGCATTCAAATGTCAAATGTTACTATCAAGTATGACTTTGTCAAGTAATTTGATCTCTCTCTGCTTTGGTTTATCTGGAAAACCAAAATATAACTTGTATTATATAATACACAATATAATTATAATAACACCTGACTCAAAGAGTTGTAAAAGGATCACATGTGCTATATATGTAAAGCCCTTAGAACAATGTCTGGCACATAGGAAGGATCCAATAATGGTTAGCTTTTATTAGAGGATATAGATAATTACATTGTAATCCAGGCAGAAAATATCTTAATAAACCTCAATTTGTATTTTACTATCTCCTAAAGGCCTTCTTTGATTTGTTAACCATGGCTTTTTCCATGACTCTTTCTACACAGTATTCTGATAGAGCCCCTGCTCTGTTCCCCCTTTTTTATGGATTGTTGTTTCTTTGTTCTGCATAAAATTTGGGTGCCAGCCAAGCCACTCTTCTACCCTGAGTTAACTTCTTCACTGCTTCTTGTAGACACATTCTTCATACTTAAAATTTGTAATTTACATTCATATTTCTAGGATTCTTTCTTCCTTGAGACTGTTAGAATTCATGTAACACTACTTAGATGGCTATAACAAAGAGCCTCAGAACTATATCAGCTAAGTAAGATAGGAATTGGTTTCCCTCTCATCTGCAGGTTTGCTCAGGCATTTCATGGTTGTCAGGGAACATTAGTGGAGCTGGGAGACCAGGCTGCTTTTATCTTTTGTTCTGCTCCTCTTTAAAACTTAGCTTCCACCTCTTAGCCCATGATGGCTGCTCTTTTCCTGCCATCGTATCTACATCTCAGCCAGCAGAAAAGGAGAAAAGGCAAGGGGAGGATGACACACATGTTCTCCATAAGGGCATGACCCAGATGAGACACAAATCATAAGTCTGAAGGACACACTTACTTCATGAGTTAACTACGACATATTTAGCCATGTGGTTATGTGCTAGCCTAAAATTCTATTGCCTTTATGGAAAAAAAGAAAAATGGCTCTTAGAGGCCAAATAGCAGGCTCTGCCATGTCGGGTTGAAGTGAAACTGATAATTACCTGACGGACAGTTCCTATGGCCAAGGCTCCCACAGCAAAAATCTCCCCTCCCCTACTTTCCACTCCAAACTCTCGGTTAATTCCTTCAGCCAAAATAGTGTAAGCAGCCCTTAAAATGAAATGGAAGTATTATTTGAAGGGCTGAAGTGAGCATAGGTTTCTAAAAGGATCAGGAAGAAACCTTACAAAAAAGAATGGAGGTGCATTTTAAAGGTTTTTTAAGCACTTGCATTTAACCAATTTTGTAATTATTAAAATTTAATAATTTTAAGAAATATAATCACTTGAAGTTTTAAAGATAGATGGTTTCCTGGTCTTGGAATATATGACTCCTCTCTCTGCATCTACTTATTTGGCTAAAGCATTTTGATCTATTGTGAGTGGCAAGATGAAATTAGTTTCTATTCTTTGTTTCTACCATTTCTTTAAAAATTTCTATTGTATGGCATTCATTTTATATTTTTATTGTTAATAATAAGGCTAACACTTTTAGCACTTCTGCTTAACTTCTCTCTCCTAAAATTCTAGTGATGTATATACTGTTGTTGTCCCCATCTCACAGATTTTAAAAAATGGGGACTGGCAAGGGGTACATATACCCAGAATTACAGCCCATGTAATCTACTCCCTGTAGACACCAAGCCTTAAAAGTCTGTGTGATATTTTTATTAAGCTAGCAATCTCTTTGTGAAAAACAAAACTAACAAAAACAAAGCAGACGATCAAGTATTCCATGCAAACAACCACTGCAGAAGAAACAAGAGATTGTTTAAAATAACAGAATAACTAGGACGCCTGGGTGGCTCACTTGGTTAAGCAACTGCCTTCAGTTCAGGTCATGATCCCTGAGTCAGAGGATCGAGTCCTGCCTCAGGCTCCCAGCATCATGGGGAGTCTGCTTCTCCCTCTGACTTTCTCCCCTCTCATGCTCTCTCTCTCTCTCAAATAATTAAGATCTTTAAAAAATAAATAAATAAAATAAAATAACAGAATAACTAAAGATGTGGTTTAAAAAAAAAAAGTAGGGCTATCAGTTTAGTGTTTCTAATTCCAGGATTTCGATGATTCCTCACAAAGATGGTGACCAGACCACTTCTTTTACCAGACTGGAATGAAAGTAGAAAATGGAAAATATTTTTGGTAATGAACAGCCTGGAGTTAAATTATTTAGAGCAAATGATAATATGCGTAGTTTTAACTAATCATTTTCCAAGGGTCGATAACAGAGATGGAGAGAAATTCTCAACACATCTTCCTATTTAAATGTGTGCTGCTGTGTCCTGCATTACATACCCCTAGACGAACAGGAGAATGTGCGCTGGGACTCGGCACTGAGCACTGGGGAGGCTGGGAGAGGTGGCTTGCTTGCCTTGCGCGAACGGATGCCGTGACAAATGTGCCCGCAGGAACTGGAGTCAGGAAGCTTAGAGCTGCGCGCCCGGCTGCCGCGGCCCTCTGCTGTGCGTGCATTTCCACGCTGATTTACTAGGTGGCGATATAATCTTAGAAATAAGCATTCACGTGCTGGTGCAAAAATTGCAGCTCTCCATTTTTCCGCTGATGCTTTTTTCATTTCGTGTTACTTTCTTTGCTTTCAGTTTTGCCGTCTTTCACTGAAATTTTGTGTCCTCTGAAAAACCATTAAACCATACCAACTGGCTTGAGGAAGAAGAGTTCAAAATCCTTCCGTGGTATTGTCTGAATACAGGTGTTGCTACAGCCAGTTCCTGAGGGCTAACCTTCATGTTTATTCCTCATATATCTGTACATCTGGATTCCCTTTCTTGCTGAGATACTAGAGAAGTAAACTCTTTCTCTCATGGATATATTTCTCAATACTCCAAGAGATAGGTCTCCTTATGGCCAATAAAAAAAAAAAAGCAATTCACCATCAAATAAATATTTTTTGTAAGTCCAAATTCCTCACTCCTACTCCCTCCGCTTATCCTATCTTCATGCGTCTACCTCCAACCCCAAAGTGCATAGCAATTCTGGAAGACCTTATAAATTCTCAATAAGTAAATATCAGTGGAAGTGCTTTATAAGCAGCTAAAAAACATAAAAACACTACTAGCTCCTATTACTTTCTAATATCCATTTCTAATATCCAGGACCAAAGTGGTAAATGTCTCATTTGGGAACTGGGGACAGTGAGAAGCTTCCTCCTTCCCTTGGTACTTTCAGTTATCCCGAGAAAATACCATCTTACTGGCCCAACAATGATAACCCAGAAAATGCCACCACAAGTTCATATAATTTACCCACTAATACTAGATTTGATAGGGCAGCAAACAGATGGCATTTCTGGAAGTACCAGAACAACACAGCCAAAGCACAGTTTGTGGAAGATTAGCCTGGCAATGAGAGTGGGAGGGATTAGAAAGGGAAACAGATAAGCCCAGGAACCAGATAGAAAAGCAAGGAGATAATTTTAGGCTCCAGGAGAGGAAGGTTTGGAGCCAGCAAAGTGGCAATGAGAACGCATTAACAAAAATAAGCACACTATAAGCTAGTTTTTATAATCCCTACCTCCTCCATGAGGACACTGAGGCCTGGAAAAGTTAAGAGACTTCCTAGGGCAATTCTCTCCCCATCCATTAGTGCACAGGTAAATTTTAATACTGCACAATAACCATATGTCTCTACATTCTTTTCTGTCAGAGCAACCAAAGACAAGCATTGCTATATTCATAATTGCTTGGGACTCAGTTCTATTTATTATATGGTTGCTGCATGCAAAAGGGAAACAGGCAAACAACACAAAGCATTTGATACGGAACATCACCTGCTTCATCTATCTAAGAATTTATAAAACACTTCGTCAGTTATAAAGTGTTTCTTCATAAGTCTTCAACACTTAGTTGCTTCTAAGCACTACTGAGGCAGGTGTCAACCATATGAGGCTAGACATACTGACCTGGACAAATTGCTTATCCTCATCCCTCTGGTCCAAGTTCTGGCCACTAACTAAATTCAAAGAACATCAACCACCAGTTAGTCTTTGACGCAGGTCCATGCAGTGTCCCATCCATCCAGACAGGTCCCTTAGAGCTGTGCTAGTCCATGATTTAAGAAGGAGAAGTAGAAAGCAGATCTTTCCACTCCTTTCCCAGGATTGTTTCCATGGAGTGTCTAGTTTCCTACTGGTGACCCAAAAATGTCAGTAACATGTAGGGAGCAAATTAAGATCTACTCAACAGGGACCCCACAAAGAGTTATGCCCTGATAGTAAATGTCTGCAAGTAACCTATTACACACTAATAGGCATCTATCTGCAAACAACATCATTACTTAGCTCATTTACTTGAAATAAAATGTTGGATATAATTGTAGTCGGGACCATTTCTGTTACTTAAGAAAGTAGGAGCCTAAATAGTCTTATATTGGAAATATTTCCTTTTAAGGACAGCTGTCATCTCATGAACCATTTCTTCTCAAGCTTCTCCTTCCTTTAAGTAAGATTAACACTTCCGTGGATCACGTTCATTTTTTTTTTCCTAGTGGGAAACATAAAAAGGGGGCAAGAAATATAAAGTCAGTTTGGAAAATGTAAATATTTGTACCCTGAGGAGAATTCAGCCCATTCGATATGGTAATGTTTTCAATGAAATGCTAATAAGCAAAAGACTGTGTAATCTCACATTCGCCTACGACAATCATTTGACAAAGCTCAAAGGCAGCTCTCTGATTTGATACAAAAGGCCAAACCTTCAAGGGCTGTTTTCCTTTGGTGGGTGCTTAATTTTGGACTGCAAAAAAAGGACCCTTGGTGAAAGCAAATACTGTATTACAGCTGAATTATGGCTACACTGACTAATTGCAGTTCTGCTCCCTAAAAACCTGTGTGGGTTGGCAGAGCCAGGATGAGGCATTGTTTGTAAGAGGAGAGAAGCAGCTGTGGGGAACTGGGCTGCAGAGGACTCATTGACTTCGGTGCCAGCCTCAAGATTTGTGAGGTCAGGAGACCAGAGTAAAATATGAAGCTGCCTGACAGCAAAGCTGTTTAAAACTGACCTGGCTCACCTTGGAGGATAACCAAGGAGCTGATTGTTCCTCTGCAGTCTACAACTGCCAACCATGAGGAGACACAACGTCAGGTTGGCCGGGGCCGTCCCCACCAGGGAGAGTTTGTGCAGAGCCATGCAAGTAATATTGGAAAATTCACCCACCCCCAGCACAGTGCTTCCTTCACTGAGTGCCACTATATTTGTATAAACTTGCTGCTTTTTCCAATACACCTAACCTATCACTAGCTCTTCTATTTTCAAGAAAGCCTCTCCTTTAGCAAGAGGGTGAGAGAGGGTGATTGTAGCCAGTCATGGTTCCCTGACTGATCATGTCATTCTGTCCACAGGGTGGCCTAGATTAGAACAGAACATCAAGAAGGAGGAGACAGGGTTTTTTTTTTAAGCCTCTGACAAATGAGGAAAGGAAAACAAAAGAAAAGAAAATGTATCCTGTTTTCTTCCCAGGGATAATGAGGCAAAAATACCTCTTCTGAGGGAGCCCAGACATGTCATATAAATCACAAATTTAAAAGAAACGAAATCTTGCCATTCGCAACGACATGGATGGAACTGGAGGGTATTATGCTGAGCGAAATAAGTCAATCAGAGAAAGACAATTATCATATGATCTCTCTGATATGAGGAACTTGAGGGGCAGGGTGGGGGGTTGTGGGGGGTAGGGAGGGAAAAATAATGAAACAAGATGGGATGGGGAAGGAGACAAACCATAAGAGACTTCTAATCTCATAAAACAAACTGAGGGTTACTGGGGGGTGGGAGGGTAGGGATAGGGTGGATGGGTTATGGACATTGGGGAGGGTTTGTGCTTTGGTGAATGCTGTGAAAGATGTAAGCCGGACGATTCACAGACCTGTACCCCTTGGGCAAATAATAAAACTAAAATTAAAAATAAATAAATAAATAAATAAATAAATAAATAAATAAATAAAAGCTAGATGGGACCTCAGGGCTATAATGGACCTATTCTGACCAATTCTCTCACTATACAGATAAAAAAAAAAAAACTGGGGTTCAGAAAGCTGTGTGAATTTGCTCAAGGTCAGACTATTATTCAGGGTTCTCCAGGAAAACAGAACCAACAGGATATATAGATAGATGATAGGTAGATAGAGATATTTATTATTATAAGGGAGATACAGCTTCAAAAAGAGATAGAGAGATTTAAGTAAGAGGCCCACACCATTAAGGACCCTGATAAGTCCCAAGATCTATAGTAAGCTGGAGACACAGGACAGCAACGGGCGTATTTCCAGTGTGAGTGCTGGTTGGCTCTAGAACTAAGAAGAGTTGATGTTTCTGTTCAAGACTGAAGACAGGGGGAAAACAGGTCCTGGCCCCTGCTCAGGAAGGAGGAAATTCCCTCCTACTTGAAGTAGGCTCAGCATTTTGTTCCATTCAGGCCTTCAACTGATGGGATGGGTCCCACCCATTTCACCCTGTCTGCTCATTCAAATACTAGCTTTTTTCAAAAACACCCTCACTGACAAACCAAGAATAATGTTTCACAAAATGCCTGGGTACCCTGTGGTCCAGGCAAGTTGACACATTAAACTTTACACACAGCTCACTGGAAAAGATTCCAGCCTTGACCAGCTCTCCTGATTTCTAGTCCAATTCTCTTTGCACTATGCCACATTACCAATTCAAAATGAAATTATATGCAAGACATTTATTTGTATGAGGCTAGGTGGTTCATTTTAATCAGGTCAAGATCCCTTGGGATGAGTCATGTGGGACATTGCTCACTGTACTGGTATTTGTACTAGAAAAATAATTATTATTGAATTGTATTTGAAGCTCTGTGGAACTCAAAATGATGTGCTTGAGTTATTCCTCAGATAATCATTATTATTCCTCAGTTATTCCTCAGATAACAGATAATCATTGTTCTGTCAACAGTGTCAGGGTTGGGGTAGAGTGCAACCTCTGCCTGAGTGTCCATAACTTCCTATAGTAGAGTTTATAAAACTAGTACTAAAGAAAGTGGTCTCTCTCAAACACTGTCCTCTTCCACCACCACACACCCTTAAGATCTGTAAAATTCACCCAAATGACATCATGTCTATTTTCCTAAAGGTGCTATCAGTTGGTTTTTGTAAAACAAAATCATTCACTCAATAATTTTCCTGGAAGATGCACTAACGAACTTCATCTCTGGGTTCTCATAATCTGTTGTCTGACTATATAACACCAGGAATTTGGGGATGAGGGATACCAGCCAAAGACGAATATGTAGTGTGTGTGCCCATGCGCATTGTCCCCACTAAAAGAGAGGAGAGGGGCCTAATAACAAGGAAACCTCACAAAACAAGAGTCACAAAAAAGGGGTGGATGCTAATTTGTCCCTGGAATGATTCAGTAATGACAAAATAAGTGTTTTTTATTTTTCTAAATTCATGAGAATCGTGTCCTCTACATGGTATATATATACGGAATAAAGGTGGAAAAATAAGGGTGATGCCATTACTGTTCAGAATTCTGTTGTTTGTGTATTGAATGGGGCTCATCTAGTCCCATTTTCTGTGTGCTGTGAGAACTAAGCCTACATGAGTATTTCTCCAAATGAGAAAGCAAAAATAATTATATCATTCCTATTTTATTTCAGCTTACTTAATAAAGGAGAAACAAGAGAGTTTAAAATTAATTGCAAGAGCCAGACTAGTATTGGGCAAGTTAATGAGGCACTTTTATGAGCTGTAATTTTTATTTATTTATTTGTCCAATTAATTATTTATTATATGCATTGGATATGGCCAGTGTATAATAGCCTTCTGGGTGCATTTAATGCTGTAATTACCCCCAAAATGAGCCCTGCCCTTACAACTTGTAACCTAATCAGACTCAGGAAAGCAGAACATTCACATATGGAGTAAACGGAATTTGCTGAGCTCTCTCTCAAAGTGAGATTTCAAAGAAAGTTATTTTCACCCAGCAAGAGGCTGTGGTGATTTCCGTGTGTATTAATCAATGAGTCAATAAATAAATTATTAATTACCTACTACATATAAGACACTGTGGTAGGCAAGATGAGAAGATGACAAGAGCATATGACATGCTGTATATCCTAACACATATCTAGCTATGACCACCTACTATACGCCAGGCACACTACAGACAGCCTCTTGCAAAGCTTTACATTAATTCAACAACAAAGACTTTATCATCCCCATTCCCTTATCTTATAGACCAGAAAGCTGACTTAGTAGCTTGAATGGTACATATCAACAGTATCCCTGTTAGCTGTAGAACTAGCCAGACATTGCATATGGTTCCCATTCTAGGTGATATTTAGAAAATTCAGTAACTTGCTTATCTGCTGATAAAATAAAATTAGTACTTTTTAATATTGTTTTATTAGGTGACATTCACATAAAACTAACCACTTTAAAGTGTAAAAGTCAGTGGAATTTAGTACATTCACAATGATGACAAATTTATATTTTAATGATTAAAATTATTTGGAAAGTTATATACAAAGTACATGTCTTTAGTCAACCAAAAACAAAGGGCTCATGTCATTTGTATTTATCAAATATCCATACTAATTCCTTTCTCAGTTACTTCCTTCCTTGATCTCTGTTTGCCATTCATAGCTTAAGTTCAAACAGAAAATTCAAATTGTTGATTTCTGCCCAATGCAATGCTTCAGTGGCCTACTATTAAGTAATTTAACATCCATTCAAAATACTCACTCTCTGCAATATATCCACTCTGTTTCCCTGCTTCCGAGGTGTCTGATGGGTCAGTACTGCTGGTCTCCATTGAATGCATATAAATTTGTACAAGTTGATTTTAAATAGTTTATATTTCTATCAGCTGAACCAACATGGAAGGGCTTTCTTGACAAATAAGAAATATAAATGTGGAGCTGAACATTGTGAGAAATGTATTCAAGTCATGATGACTTTATTTTCCTAAGATCTAGTCTTACTGGACAACAATATTTTTGGTATATTACTTACTACCAAAGCTCATTTCTGCTCTATATGAGAATTTTTTTCCCAATCCATTTCATAAGGATGTCATAAATTTTGCATTTCCTATTAGTCCATCTCCCTATTCACGAATCACTCAGTGAAGATTGTTTTTCTCAGCCTTTCTTTTAAATACAATGCAATCTTTTTAAAAATTCTGCACAGTGGACTTAAGTATTCTTCCCTGATTATCAGATAATGGCCTTTCCTGATCTTATTAGAAGATATGACTGAACACTATTTCAATAACAGGTGTCTTGTTTTATGATGTCTTGCAAAAGAATAAGACCCTCCTCTCTTACCCTTAACTCACTCCCTACCCACACACACAAACAAAGCCCTAAATCTTTGAAAGTCTTCTTCCTTCTTTGATGAGCTTATTATTGCTTTTAATATTTCATTGGGACAAAGGGGAGGGAAAGAAAAGTGAGAGTTTATACTGAAGGGCTGTGGATCCTAAGGTGGTTTGATTAATTCAGCTCTACATTCCCACCCAGCCTGCCCTACAGGATTTTCTGTGTCTATTTGATCATCTGGCCCAGACCACCTGTTCTTACCATCACTGAGCCCCTGAGATCAGCCCTGACAAACCCCAAACTCCCACAGAAGTCGCCAGGTAACAATTCCCGTTGCCCATCAGTTTTCTTCCTCTCTGTTAAAATCACCTGCTATGTTCATCATCCCCTTTCCAGCCCAACCTCCATCCCAAGATGTGCATTTGCCAAATAACAGCCAACGGTGTTTTCAATCAGGAGTAGAAAAAAAATACACAACACATGAGAAATAGTGACAACTAAACCAAATCCTCCTGGACAGCTTAAGAGTTTCTCAAGAGTAAAATGATCTCCAAAATTCAAGCCATCCAGGAAAACAGACTGGTAGTGGCCCTATATTAATTTCTGTTATAGAAAATGTGATTAACTCATTGTATATTTATTTGATAAGAACTAATAATTACATAAAATATGGCAATAGTAACCAGAAATCAGAACTTCAAAGTCCATACCAGTTACATATACAATATCTATAATGTGAGAAGGAAACTTTCAGGTCTAATTACCAAAGATAAGCTAAAGACCAAAAACAGTATCCACAACCATAAGCAAACCCACTCCCTGGGTAAATTCAACACTCTCACTTGCTAACACTTTTGAGGGAAAGAGAAGTTCTTGATTTAACAAATAAGACTTTAGGAAATGAAATTGCTTACCAAGCCAGGTTTTCAGATAAGAATATCTTGTGTTTGAAGAACACAACTTGTTTGAAATGCCTCCAGTCTGGTAATCAACAGAATACACAAGCTCTAGTCCAAAGAGTGCATCCACTTTTTAAGGAAGGGTTGGGGAGGACATGCCATACAAAAGGCAGGTAGAAAGTCTTCCAGGCAGAAAAATACCTGGTACTTTTAAGAACACAGAAGGTCAATTCAGCTGGAGTGAAGTGAGTGAAGGGATAATAAGTAGAGCTGAATTTGAAGGTGAGGCCAGATCTATATCCCTGTTCACCGCTGAAGAGATTTAAGGGTCCATTCCAAAGGGAAATCACTCTAGTGGGTTTATACTTTCTGGCTGCTGTGAATGGAATGAACCAGAGGACAGAAATAGAAGAAGCTAGAAGGCAAATTGGCATGCTATGACTACCCAGAACTTGGCCAGCTCTACTTCTTGTGTCACCACAATATTCACCTCATGTATGAAAAATATCCTGCCATGCCCTCAATGCTCAGTAGGGTAAGTCACTCTCCTTATTATGTTATCCCTTTGTGCTATTTATACTTCTTTCATTTGGCATAATGTATTGCATACATTTCTGCTACTAAATTACATAATATAAGTGAGGTACTTATCTCTGTGTTTGACACAAAACAGTTGCAAATATTAATTCCTTCTCTTTCTCCTGAGTCACTCTTGATTTTCTCTCCCCTTCAGGGAAGACTGCTGTGCATTACTTTACCTAGGAATTATCTACTTTACCTAGGAATTATTAGTAATGCCACAATCAAAGGACTTTGCAGAGCATGGTTGATAGGGCAGAAGAGGAAGTTAGAAAATAAGGGTAAACAGAATTGGGGTGCCATCCATGGATACTAAAATCCAGACAAAGTATCAGGGCTTTGATGAGTTAGATAAGAGCTCGTAGGAGTGTGAAGGTAGCAGGAAGGAAAGGATGTTCCTTTGTGAGTACCTGGGACAGATTGGCTTTACCAGTGAAGCAGCAGCTTAAGTGGTCAGAATAAGGGTGAAAATTCCCTGCATCTTTCTCACTGATATTTCCTCATGCCATAGCCTAGGGCCAGGCACATAAGAGAGATTAACAGTGCTGTAGACAATTATAAGTAACTGCTTCAGAGAGAAAAGCTGTTGAATTGAGATGCATTCAAAACCTTCTTGAGGAAAGGGCTGCAGAGCCCAGGGAAAATGACTCTACCTAACCTTGTGTTGTATGGAGAATTAAAGTGTAGCCTGGTCTTGTAGATAACTCTCATGTAAACAACATGAACACAATCAGAGAAGAGTGGCCATGGCTTGATTGTTGGAATGCAGACAGGAAGGACAACCAAGGAAGAAAAATGCATAATTATGTTTTACTAACCAGATCATCCCATAATAGATTCATGATAAAGAAGTATAAGAACAGCAGGGGGCTCTTTTTCAAGAGCACCAGTAATACAATTGAGATCTAATGTGGTTTAAAGTCTTTGAGCACTTTCCTCTATTTGGGGCTCCTTTCCATCCTTGCCATGCATTGTACTTTCAAGTTTAAACTGTTGGTCTAAGTCTGATGTTCACCTCTTATTTCTGGCTAATGTCACAGTCTAGCCATTTGAGCTCAAAGTCAATGGCTCACTAAGCCATTTAATGGTGGTTTCTTTATTTCTTCCAAATACTGACAAGGATGGGAGTCCATCCAGTACTCATTTATAGGATTACTCCACCAAAAAAAAAAAATCACTTGACATTTCAATGCCCCTAAAGAGCACTATTCATCAGAAGCCAAATTCTAACAGGGGAAGAAGGTTGGAGATGAAGAACTCACCTGCATCTGATTCATACTGTAAGGATCTGAGGTTTAAACTGAAGCCTATTCCCAGAGGAGTTCCCAAAGAAGGACAACTGTAAAAGGAGGATTTGCAACCTAGTCCACCCACACTCACTAAGGAGTGAGGGGGTCCAGGCACCAATAACTATGGTAACTGGTGAGACAGTTTAGGGTTTTGTGTGAGACAGAGTGTTTTCAGGAGAGAAATTTTCTGGCTTTGGTTAAACCTGACTCTATTAGAGAGCATGCTGGCAACTGTGGAATTACCCTACGATTTAGCGTTACGTACTTCCTCAATAAAAAGTAATCTATCACCCTGTAATGATTCTTCTCTTCAACTTTACACTTCCCCACACCCCATCACACACACACACACACACACACACACACACACACACACACTCTCGAACACACACCAAGATTTGCACAAAGCAACCAAAAATCTAGCTGATCACAAGCTAAGACAAGATAATCAAAACAAAGTAGAAAAAATGTCTTAGGAGCAAATAACACACAGTATGCTTGGATGAACTTGTCTTATGTAGACTTTTCCAAAATGTATATTTTTAGACAGATGCTTTTGTTCTCATCGTTCAATTAAAAAAGCAAATATAGGAAGAGATAAAAATGGCTTACAGAGCAGAGACATAATGCTAGAAAATGTGGGTGGATCAGTTGCACATCTTGCATACCCCCAAACCTCAAGAGAAAACGTACCTGTTTTCCGCCTGACAGAGTCTCCAATTCCCTTCATACCCACCAAACCAACACATAAATTAGAAGCCAGAATCCTCAATATATACTAATTTTCTGATTAAATTCATGAGTAATAAATAATTTGAATATACATTTGGATCAGCTAGTTTTTCACCGTGATGGATAAAATTATTTATTTCCCTTTGGTGAGTTAACGGCATACAGTTACTTAATAGCCTTGCCTGAATCTACTTCCATAAACATTCACTGTAAGTCTTATTTTAAAAGTTCTACTGTTTTCCTTCCCTAACCAAGCTATAAAATTTGGCTCTGTCTTGTTTAATGCATCCCCTCATCTCATTACCATATCCTGTTCATATAAACAGTATAAATAAAAATTTAAAAAGAAGGGAGCATTACATTCATGGCTTAAACTTGTGTAAGTTTTTACTTAAACATAGCCAATTAATAAGTATTAAATGAATAGGCTATGCCTTGCTTATGTTTGCAAGCATAATTCCTTTTAATATTTTGTGCAAGTAGGTAAATAGTTTATGTGACAGCTTCTATCCTAAGTTCTAATTATTCTGTATGAAGATAGGTAATGCAATAATGAGCCACCTTCAAATCCTGAACAGGAAATGGCAAGTGCTTTATTCCTTAGTAATGATACATTCAGCAATCATTAACCACCTTAACTCTTTGTTCCATAAACAGTGATAAAACTAGTATTCTTTCAAGAGCTAGGACAAAGACATCTTGCATAAGACTCTGAGTGAAATCGTTTTCAGGATAAGCATTTAAAATACATGGAGTGGGAGGAGGAGCAAGATGGCAGAGAAGACTGATGATCATCAGGTCTCAGGAGTTCAGCCAGAGAGTTATCAAACCATTCTGAACACCTAAAAACTCAACAGGAGATGGAAGAGAAGAGCAGCAATTCTAGGAACAGAAAATCGACCACTTTCTGGAAGGTAGGACTTTCGGAGAAGTGAATCCCAAGCAATGGGAAGACACACCNAATCTTTAAAAAAAAAAAATACATGGAGTGGGAGGAGGAGCAAGATGGCAGAGAAGACTGATTATCATCGGGTCTCAGGAGTTCAGCCAGAGTTATCAAACCATTCTGAACACCTAAAAACTCAACAGGAGATGGAAGAGAAGAGCAGCAATTCTAGGAACAGAAAATCGACCACTTTCTGGAAGGTAGGACTTTCGGAGAAGTGAATCCCAAGCAATGGGAAGACACACCATGGGGGGGGAGGGGCCGGCTCCCTGCAAGTGGTAGAGCAACAGAGCACAAAATCGGAACTTTAAGAAGTCGGCTCCACTGAGGGACGATGCCCCAGAGCCTAAGGGGGGTGGAGCCCTCCTGGGAACAGTGTGGTCTCAGAACCCACAGGGACACAAAAAGACCAGGGGTGCCTGAGTGTGGCAGATCTCCCAGGTATCAGGGCCGGGAAGCCGGCTACATAGACGGAGTTGAGCAGTGGGCTCTCAGCTCAGGCCTACCTTAAACTGTGATCCGAGGCACAGTCGGTGCACTGCTATTTGAGCAGGGACCCCACAAGTGGCAGATCCAGAGAGACTCCCCTCTTCCTCCTCCAGGAGGAGTGGCAGGGACCGTGCTGCAGGAATCTGCTGGGTTTGGAGATTCCAAACAGGGCCATGCACTAGAGATAGAAATGCTTGGTCACAGACCGGGTGAGCATGGAGTGCGGCCAGAGATGAGAGACGGGAGGGACTGACTGCTTTTCTCTGAGGCCGCACTGAGGAGTGGGGCCCAGAGCTCTCGGAGGAGCCAAGAGGGCTCCTCCGGGTCGGTGACTGGGAGGCCGCCCTTTTCAGTCCCGTCCTCCAAAGCTGTAGGGAAAGCGTTCAGGGAACAAAAGCTCCCGAGCGCGAACCGAGCAGATTACTTAGCCTGGCCCCTGGCGAGGGCGGTGCAATTCCCCCTCCGGCAAAGACACTTGAGAATCACCGCAACAAGTCCCTCTCCAGAAGTCAGCAAAGACCAAGTTCACTCATCAATGAGAACTGTGGAACTCCAGAGCTAGGGGAAGACAACACGTAGAATTCATGGCTTTTTCCCATGATTCTTTAGCCTTTCAAAGTTAAATTTTTTGAATTTTATTTTTTTCTTATTCTTTTTTTTAATGTCTCCTCTTTCCTATTTTAATGTTTTTTAACTATTTTATCTAATTGATACCTTTTTAAAAATCTTTTTTAATTTTCATTGCTATAATCATATTTTATCCCTTCATTGTATATAACCTTATTTTTTGTATACATATAGGTTTTTTTTCTTTAAAATTTTGGGATACAATTTCTTCTAATCAAAACATACCCTAAATCTAGCACATGGCTTTGTTCTAGTCTCCAGCCTGGTCACATTCTTTCCTCTTTTTTTTTTTCTTTTTTCAACCAACTTGTTATCAATTCCTTTTTTAGAATCTTTCTTAATTTTCATCTTTACAGTCATATTGCATCCCTTCATTGTGTTTAACCTTATTTTTGTATATATATAAATNGTTTTTGTTTTTTTTCTTTTTTCAACCAACTTGTTATCAATTCCTTTTTTAGAATCTTTCTTAATTTTTATCTTTACAGTCATATTGCATCCCTTCATTGTGTTTAACCTTATTTTTGTATATATATAAATTTTACTTTCTTTAAAATTTTGGGAGGTATTGTCTTCTAACAGACCAAAATACACCCAAAACCAAGTATGTGGCTCTGTTCAATTCACCAGTCCAATATATATGTGTGTGTGTGTGTGTGTGTTTCTTCTTCTTCTTCTTCTTCTTCTTCTTCTTCTTCTTCTTCTTCTTCTTCTTCTCCCCTTTTCTTCCCCACCCCCCTCTGTTTTGGGTCTCTTCTGATTTGGTTAGTATATATTTTTCTGGGGTCATTGCTACCCTTTTAGTATTTTGTTCTCTCATTCATCTATTCTTATCTGGATAAAATGACAAGGTGGAAAAATTCACCACACACACACACAAAAAAAAAGAACAAGAGGCAGTATTCATGACTAGGGACCTAATCAATATGGACGTTAGTAAGATGTCAGAACTAGAGTTCAGAATGATGATTATCGAGGTGCTAGCTGGGCTTGAANCAAAAAGAACAAGAGGCAGTATTCATGACTAGGGACCTAATCAATATGGACCTTAGTAAGATGTCAGAACTAGAGTTCAGAATGATGATTATCGAGGTGCTAGCTGGGCTTGAAAAAAGCATGGAGGATATTAGATAATCCCTTTCTGGAGAAATAAAATCCCCTTCTGGATAAATAAAAGAACTAAAATCTAACCAAGTTGAAATCAAAAAAGCTATTAATGATGTGCAATAAAAAATGGAGGCTCTTACTGCTAAGATAAATGAGACAGAAGAGAGAATTAGTGATATAGAAGACCAAATGATGGAGAATAAAGAAGCTGAGAAAAAGACAAACAACTACTGGACCATGAAGGGAGAATTCAAGAGATAAATGATACCATAAGACAAAACAATATTAGAATAATTGGGATCCCAGAAGAAGAAGAAAGAGAGAGAGGGGCAGAAGGAATATTGGAGAAAATTATAGTAGAGAATTTCCCTAATTTGGCGAAGGGAACAAGCATCAAAATCAAAGAGGCATAGAGACTCCCCCCCTCAAAATCAATAAAAATAAGCCACACCCTGTCATCTAACAGTAAAATTTACAAGTCTTAGTGGCAAAGAGAAAATCCTGAAAGCAGCTTGGGACAAGAGGTCTGTAACATACANTCAAAATCAATAAAAATAAGCCACACCCTGTCATCTAACAGTAAAATTTATAAGTCTTAGTGGCAAAGAGAAAATCCTGAAAGCAGCTTGGGACAAGAGGTCTGTAACATACAATGGTAGAAATATTAGACTGACAGAAG
>LNAC01000051.1:3393489-3570424 GCA_002007465.1 Ailurus styani
GCACTAAATGGGAAAAATATGCAGCCAAGACTACTATATCCAGCAAGGCCGTCATTGAAAGTAGAAGGAGAGATAAAAAGCTTCCAGGAAAAACAAAAATTAAATGACTTTGCAAACACCAAGCGAGCCCTACTGGAAATACTGAAAGGGGTCCTCTAAGCAAAGAGAGAGCCTAAAAGTAATAGACCAGAAAGGAACAGAGACAACATACAATAGCAGTCACCTTACAGGCAATACAATGGCACTAAATTTATGTCTTTCAATAGTTACCCTGAATGTAAATGGACTAAATGCCCCAATCAAAAGACAGAGGGTATCAGAATGGATAAAAACAAGACGCATCAATATGCTGTCTATAAGAAACTCATTTTAGACCCAAAGACACCTCCAGATTTAAAGTNCAGAATGGATAAAAACAAGATGCATCAATATGCTGTCTATAAGAAACTCATTTTAGACCCAAAGACACCTCCAGATTTAAAGTGAGGGGGTGGAAAACAATTTACCATGCTAATGGACATCAAAAGAAAGTTGGCATGGCAATCCTCATATGAGATAAATTAGNTGGCATGGCAATCCTTATATGAGATAAATTAGATTTTAAGCCAAAGACTATAATAAGAGATGAGGAAGGACACTATATCATACTTATAGGGTCTGTTCAACAAAATCTAACAATTTTAAATATCTATGCCCCTAACATGGGGCCAGTCAATTATATAAACCAATTAACAAAATCAAAGAAACACATCCACAATAATACAATAATAGTAGGTGACTTTAACACCCCCCCTTACTGAAATGGACAAATCATCTAAGCAACAGAGAAACAAGGAAATAAAGGCTTTAAATGACACACTGGACCAGTTGGACATCATAGATATATTCAGAACATTCCATCCCAAAACAACAGAATACACATTCTTCTCTAGTGCACATGGAACATTCTCCAGAATAGATCACATCCTGGGTCACAAATCAGGTCTCAATTGGTACCAAAAGATTGGGATCATTCTCCGCATATTTTCAAACCATAATGCTCTGAAATTAGAACTCAATCACAAGAGTAAAGTTGGAAAAAACTCAAATACATGGAGACTAAAGAACTTCCTACTAAAGAATGAATGGGTTGACCAGGAAATTAAAGAAGAATTTAAAAAATTCATGGAAACAAAAGAAAAAGAAAACACAACTGTTCAAAATCTTTGGGACACAACAAAGGCAGTCCTGAGAGGAATTTGAGGGGCGGGGGGGGCGGGGGGGGTAAAGAGGGAAAAAATGAAACAAGATGGGATCGGAAAGGAGACAAACTGTAAGAGACTCTTAATCTCATAAAACAAACTGAGGGTTACTGTGGGGGGGTGATTAGGGATAGGATGGCTGGGTTAAGGACACTGGGGAGGGTTTGTGCTATGGAAAAAAATAAAAAGAAAAATAAAAAAAGAAAAATAAATAAAATAAAATACATGGAATGTTTAAGATTTTAATCAAGAATAGCTCTGAACCACAGTGCATATGATATGAAATATTGATGAAATCTTTGTTGTTCAACCAGCACAATTAGTGATACATTCCATTCCTATTTAGTTGATTAACAAAAATATGAGAAATTTGAAGTAAACAAAAACAAAAAGGTGGGGCCTATATTATACAAACTTTCAGATAACTTTCCCTTTTCATGGATATAGGAAAGAATGAAAAAATTTTTAAAAGTATACTACTTAATCTTAAGCAAAACAGAAGGTACTAGGGTCTAAATTCCTTGAAAGAAATTAACTAAAAAGATTTAGGTTGCCATATTCATATTGAATAAATTCTCTTAAATCAGTCTTCATTTCCCTCAACCCTTTATTCCTTTATTGTCAGTATTAAGATTCCATGTGGAAAGTGACAGAACCAGGTTAAACCAACTCAAGGAATATCAGGAGTGTTTGTTGGTCACCTCCAGCAATGGCACTTAACCAACAGACCACTGAAATATACAGATGCTAGAACAGTTACAGTCAGATCATTGACCACAAAAAAGGAATTTCTCTCTCTCTCCCTGTCCATCTTCCTCTCCCCAGGTTAACGAATGCTGGCTTAATTATTCTTCTTCCTCCCTGTGCATGGCAGAAAACCTAGGCATCCACAATTCCCATGTTTAAATATCTTACAAGTACCATTATACAGACTGACTTATTCTACTTAAAAATTCCTGAGGTTCCCCTACGCCCACCCCTTTGTAAATTACCTCTTCTCTGATTGTCCTATTTCAACTGTGGTATAGTTCTCCTGTTGTGACTTTGACTCATATAAACATGCAATCAAGAATCACCATACATTTCAGAAACACCAATGCCATGAAAGAAGAAAATACATTCAAGAAAAAGAATAACTTGACCTGAATTAAGAACAGTTAATAGAGCAAGGAAAACAGGATTTAAAAATCTATCTTTGGAGACTTGTGTAAAAATACTGCAATCTAAGTAAAGGGAATTTTTTTCTTCCATATATGATGAAGTAACTAATATTAGTCACTCCTTCCATCATAAATAATTATAGAACTGGACAAAAATGTATGGGGCCACTACTTTCAGACATTAGATAACAGGGAGTGCAATACTAAAAACCTTGAGGGAAGGGAAAGCTCATGAGATGAGTCCCATGATCACCCCAGGTTTCAGCCTGGAGATATTTCCTGACCTTGGCACAGTGATCTGGAATTCAGAGACAATAGGGAAGTCCTACTGAACTGAGAAGGTAGACATCAGGGTTTAAGGTGGCTGAAGCAGCTGGAGCCAAAGGCCAGGGCATCAGACAGGAAGAAGCTGTGCAGGGAACAGGCAGAACCCTGTTTGGGGGATCAAGGCAAGTCCTTCATAAAAGGTTGGGCTGTACTTGTGCAACACAAGACTTCATCAGACTTACCAGAAAACAACTAGATGCATTTAGAGATCAACATTAGAGGTTGAACAGTGCTGGAAGTCAGAATCTGTTCCCAAGCGGAGAGAAACGATGTTTTAAATACTGGGAATATCCCAGGAATCCAGTGAAGACATAAGTTTTAGTATGGACTGCTCTAGACCCATCCAATGAAACCAAAAGTGAAGCCCTGTCAAGAGCCTCAGAGAACATATAATTTGGAAGAGTTTTAATTTTGGCAGTTTGGAGCATCTTGGCAAACACCTTATGCTTTTGTTTGATCTGTATGAACAAGTGGAAACCATGCTTACTCAAGTTCAAGGTATTTCATGAATAATTAAATTCCTTTATTAGAACAAAAATTAAGACACTTAGAAGAAGATAACAATCTATATTCTCTACTATGTATTATCTAAATTGTCTAGAATGCAAGAATAAATTATAAGATATGCAAAGAAATAGGAAAATGTGATCCATAGTCATGCAAGAAAGTGGCCAATAGAAATCAACCGTGTAATAGGCTGAATACTGTCTTTAGCAAACGAAGTTGGTAAAGGACCTAATGTAGAACACAAAGGAAAGATGGGTAGAAAAATTTAAATATGATATTTATGAGCAAGCTAAAAAAGGATCCTTAGCAGAAAAATGGAAGTGTATCATAATAAAAGGACCAAATGGAAATTCTAAAACTAGAAAGTAAGTGAAATGAAAAAGAAAATCACTGAAAGGACTTTCAGCAGATTGGGGATCATTGAAGAAGAACTCAGAAAATTTGATGATAGGTCAATAGAAATTATCCAATCTCAAGAATAGCAAGAAAATTGAAGAAAACTGAAAAGAGCAATAGTGACCTGTTAGATGACAGGAAAATGGTTTTAACATGTATGTCCTAGAAGTAGAAGACATTGTAAACATAGCAAAATATTTGAGGAAAAAATGCCCAAATTTTTCTCAATTTTGATGAAAACCATTGACTTATAAACCCATAGCTCAGCAAATGCCAAATAAGATAAATACAAAGAAAATATCTAAGTACATCGGGCTGAACTTCTAAAAAGCAAATATAAAGAAAAACTTTCAAAAAGTAGTCAGAGAAAAGAGGCACATTACATGCAGGGGGGACAAATGAACTGACAGCTGATAATAACACAAATTATACCTCATTACTCATGAGAAATAATGGAAACTAGAAGATAATTGAAGAAAATTTTTGAAGTGCTAAAAGAAAAAAATTATCAACCCAAAATTATGTAACCAGGGGATATATGTTTCAGAAACAAGAATGAAATAAAGATATGTTCAAATAAATTAAATCTGATGGAATTCATTACCAGCAGGACTTTACTGCAAGAAATGTAAAAGGATGCTCTTCAGAATGTAGGAAAATAATGGCAGGTGACATTCAAATCTATTGGAAATAACACAGAGCACTGGAAATGGAGGAGATGGGGTAAATATAAAATGCTACTTTTTTTCTTGTCATAAATTCCTTAAAAGACAACTGACTCTAAGGCAAAAATAATAACATTGTAAGGTGGTGTTTATAACATTTGCTGAAAAAAACAATGTGAAGATAATAGTACAGAAATGGAGTGGTGGGTAAATGGAACTGTACTGTTACAAGTTTATTACGTTTATCAAGTGGGAAATGGGAAGTAGGAAGTGTCAGGGATGAAATAAAAAGTGGGAAGTAGAAAGTCATGCAATGTTAACTTTATACAGACTTTGATAAGTTAAGCTGCACATTGCTAGGCCTGGAGAGACAAAAACAACAACAAAACTAAAGACATATAGTAAAAAAATAATAGGAATAGATACAATAAAATTTAATACTAAAAAGTATTGAATTAACCTCAATTAACCAACCTCAGGTAGGAAGGGATAAAGGGAGGGAAAAAAACAAAAGGAACAAATGGAGAAAAAAATGGCAAAATGATAGACATAAGCCCAAACACATTAAGAGTAAATTGACTAAACACTCCAATTAAGAGGTGGAGGTGTCAGTCTGGATAAAGATCAAGACCCAAGTAGGCAATAAAATTAGTCTCAATAGATTTCAAAATATATAACTTAAGTATTTTCTCTGACCATTATAATCAAAACAATGAAATATATAGAAAACTATTTGGAACTTAATTAGTATGCTTCTAAATAACATTTAAATTAAAGCAGAAATCACAAGGGAAATCAAAGAAAATTTCAAATTGAAGGAAGATGAAAACATTACGGGTCAACTGAAGAACCATTTGGAAGGAAATTCATAGTTTTAAATGCCTCTGTTAGAAAAGAAAGATGTAAAATAATCTAATAGTTCACATTAAAAAGCTAAAAAACAAATCAAAATAAATGAGATGAAAGATATAAAGAACAGAACTCCAATAAGTAGAAAACAAAATAAAGAAAATGTAATAAGTAAAAGTTAGTTTTTAGCAAATAGTAATAAAATTGATAAACCTTGTATAACATTAATAAGGAAAAAAGAAACAAAAAGAATCAATATCAAGAATAAAATTAAGGGTAACACTTTAGGTATTACAGGCATTAAACAGCTAAGTCAATATTATGAGCAATTTTATGACAATAAATTTGATTATTTAGATTAAATACAAAATTACTTGAAAGACACAATTTATCAAAATTGAAACAAGAAAAAAGAGTGACTCTGAATAACCCTAAATTATTTTTAAAAATTTTTTACAAAAATTTGTAATAAAACAAATTTGTAATAAATTTGTAATGAAATTTGTAATAAAACAAATCTTTCCCCAAGTAAAACTTCAGACTGAGTTGGTTTCACTGGTAAATTTTATCAAACATTTAAGGAAAGAAATAATACCAACTAATCCAAATTTTTGTTTAAAAAGAGAAGCAGAGAAAAAAAAAATCCCAGCTGAATCTGTGAAGCCAGCATAATCTTGATACCAAAGCCAGAGAGATATTACAAGAAAAGAAAACTACTCCCAATATCCTTCATGACATAGACAGAAAAATCTTCAAAAATATTAGGAAATCAAAGTCAGTGATATATATGAAGGATGATATGAAGATAAAAGAAAATGACAAGGAATGCAAGGTTGGTTTCATATTAAAAAATCAATGTTAACTGCCACACTTACAGAATAAAGAATATATGTCATATGATCATTCCAAAAGTTACAGAGAAAGTATTTGACAAAATCTAAAACCCACTGTTAATAAGCCTCACAACCTAAAAATAGAAATACATTTTCTCACCTAATAAAGATCATCTTCCAAAAGACCATCAACTAACATCATAATAATGGTGGAAGACTAAATGTTTTTCCTTTAGATTAGGAATAAAGTCTAACAGCATCACTTTAATTTTAGAAGGTCTTAGCTAGGTGATAGGCAAGCTGTATATGCCTTCTTTTCAAAGAAGGCATGTATACTGAAGAGGAAATAAAAAGTTCTATTTGTAGACAACATAATTATCCACATGGAAAATTATTTTAAAAATATTTTTTAAATACTGCATTAACACAATTTTAGAAAGCTTGCAGTATAACAGGTCAGTATAAAAAACAAATTGCATTCTGTAGACCAGCAATAAACCCCTGGAACTTAAAATTTAAAAAACTAAATCATCAAAAACGTGAAATATTTGGGATCAGTTTAATGAAAGACATTTAAAACCTCTACAATGAAAACTTCGAAAATTGCTGAAAGAAGCTCTGAACTAGATAAGAGAAATAACATTCATGAACTAGTCAACTCAAAATTGTTAGAATGTCCATTCTCTCTAATTGAACTGTAGATTCAATCTGTATTAAATCCCTAGCATAATCCCTAATACCATCCAAACACCCTTTTTTGTAGACATTGACAAGTTGATTCTAAAGTTTATATAGAAGAGCAAAGACCTAGAACAACCATGACAACATTGGAAAAGGACAGTGAGATGACTTACTGTATTTCCTTTAAAGGTACAGAAATCAAGACTATGGTGTTAGCATAAAGGTAAGCATGTAGATCGTTAGACAGGAGTATAGAGTCCCAAAATAGACCTACATATATAAATCAATTTATATAATCTCATAAATTTCAAATCTCAACATAATCTCATAAATTTAAGATACTCTTTTCAGAAAAAGATATTCATCATTTTCCAAGCAGTGGCACCTGGAGATGGAAAGTAAAGGAATCCTTCTCATGGACCCACAGATTCTGCCCTAAGGACCAATGTGACTACCAAAGGTCACAGGTAATTGGTCAAAGGTGAGCTTAGTTCTGCACTTTTCCAGCTTCCTGTACTTGATTTAATGCACTGAGTAACTCTAGTCCCTGTATTTGATTTAAAGTAGCGTATCTAGGTTTTTCTAATTGATGTGTAGAAAAATGGCAGCTAAGTTGCAGTTATATTTTTTTTAAGAATTTATTTATTTATTTATTTGAAAGGAGAGAGAGAGCGCGCACACAAGAGTGAGAGAGCAGGGGGAAGGAGAAGAAGACTCTCTGTTTAGCAGGAAGCCCCACATGGGGCTGGATCCCAGGACCCTTAACTGACGGAGCCACTCAGCTGCCCCCTGTGTTCTATTTCTTTTAAAAAATGCATAAATGGAATGAGAATCATAAGAACAGGAGTCGGGGCACCTGGGTGTCTCAGTGGGTTAAAGCCTCTGCCTTCCACTCAGGTCATGATCTCAGGGTCCTGGGATCAAGTCCTGCATCAGGCTCTCTGCTCAGCAGGGAGCCTGCTTTCTCCTCTCTCTCTCTCTCTCTCTGCCTGCCTCTCTGCCTACTTGTGATATCTCTCTCTCTTTCTCTCTGTCAAATAAATAAATAAAATCTTTAAAAAAATAAAAAGAACAGGAGTCTTTTTTTTAAATCATATGGACTTAGGTTTTACTAGTCTACTTCCTTGTTTGATGATAGAACTTCTTGGCAGAAAAAAAAATGTTTCCATTAATTAGCTCTAACCTGCTTCAATTATGAATGAAGGACCCTTAACAGAAAATTGATTTTTGTTTTATACAATAAATAAGTGCAAATAGAACATATTCTTTTGTAAAATAGATTATTATATAAGTTATTTTTAATTGCAAAAGCTCTTTTTGGTGGATTCATTTCTTAATGAGATTTAGCTTGATTTGAGTAAGGAAAAAAATTGTATAAATGCCTCATTTGTTCCTGCTCATTTGAATAACAGCCAAAGTAATATTGTCTCAAAGAGACATTTTTTTCAAATGTGGCTTATGCAGTAATAAGTTATTGATGTTGATGCTAACATTTCTAGTCATCATTACTACAAAGCTAAATATCACCAAAATTCATTCATTTCCTCCCACTTGACACATAGGATGTGCTCAAGATTTGGAGATCCTACATCGAACAAATTACATATTCCCTTTATTTCCTGATAAAGTCCATGCAATGTTAATTTTCATTGTATCCTATTTTGATAGTCTGTCAATTTTTTAAATGCCCTTCTTCCCAAAGAACTGAAACTACAAAAATAGGACAGAGAACGAAAAGTCATGTTATCACCAACTGCTTTTTAAATACAAAGGCTATTAAGGGTAACAGATGGATGTTTGTTGTGAAGAGCTTCATCTTCCTCTTCTTTCTCCCACCAACACAAAATTAAGCTTTGATAATTAAATATTTCAGCGAATTTGGATTGTGAAAAAGACCAATTTCGACTTTGGACCATTTAACATTTATTGTTCATGAGAGATAAAGGTGGATCTAGTCTGAACTATGTTAAATGTCTACAGAGCAATTTCAGGATGATTGTAAATCCTCCTATATAGCTCATACCCTTTCAATCAGGCAGGAATTCTCTACTTGCACAGTTTCACCAAATATGTAAGAAAAAGCCTCATTTTCATCTTTGTTCTCTACTTTGAGTGATTTGTTTTTTTTAAAGATTTTATTTATTTATTTGACAGAGAGAGAGCATGAGAGGGGACACAAGCAGGTAGAGTGCGAGAGGGAGAAGCAGGCCTACCACTGAGCAAGGAGCCTGCTGCGGGGCTCGATCCCAAGACCTCGGGATCATGACCTGAGTCAAAGGCAGATGCATAATGACTGAGCCTTCCAGGTGCCCCTCTACTTTGAGTGATTTAATTTTATAATGGTCAAATTTGATTCAATATTCACTGTTCTCATTATTTTACTTTTTCCTTTATAAATAGAAAAACATGGAGTAGGGAGGAGAAAAGTACAACATATAGAGAGTCCATTGTATATAAAATCATTTGCATACTGTTGAAATCGACAGATCTTCAAATTGTGTCTCCTGGCTTGCTCCAACTATATAATCATCACATAAAGGAGATGAGTCACCATTAATATAATTATTCGAGCAGGAAGAGTGGCAGTAATGACCTACAGAGAAAAGGACTCAACTCTTAGAGTCCTTGAATTCTAAGTTGCAGATAAAACAAAGATGCATTGGCATATTAATGGGTACATCATACGGTAGTTTTTACTTCTCTATAACTGGATTATACTGGCCATTACTTCAGAAGAATTTCCTAACTGGAGGGAACATATTGCAAGAGAATGTCAGTGGGACTCATGCCTGTATTTTAGAAGAAAATTCTGCCCCAGAGAATGCTTTTTAAAATGATAAACTACCAGAATCTGAAATCCGTCCTTTGCCATGATGATAAAAAGCACCACACTGAGTGCTGAAGGGTTCTTGTGCACTGTTGAGCCAATCTTTTCAGTTGCCAATCTTTATAAATGTCTTCTTCTCCCCTTTAATCTGTCCCTGGTTCTACTGGCTAGTAAAGCTGTAATCATAGGTGGTTTGTGATTGCAAGGGAATTGCTGGGCATATGAGAAAGCCCTCTCCAACCCTGGTCTTTGTCTCCATTTGATTGTTCCTTACTACTGGCCTGAATATAAGGTCACCTCATAATAGGTTGCAATAGTAAAGTGTGTTTTCCCCCAGTATTGAACCACCAAGTTTGCTTACTCAGCAACCAATATAATATGGTGGCAGTTGTATCTTTTACAGCACAACTGAATGTTCTGGGAATCTATGGATCTTCATGCAAGTGTTTTGTAAATAGCACCACCTAGGGACTTCACCAAACGCATCATGGCATGCCAGAGAATTCCTTCAAGGCTGCTAATTGTTGTGCCCAGTGTTAGAGCACATTCTTTAATCAAATCCATGTTTCAGTGTGGAATTGCTCTGTTATGCAGAGGCATCTCCCCTCTTGTAGGTTAAGAATGAGAAAGTAACCTTGTCAGAATGGGAATACACCATTGCTTTGTACCAGGAGTTAGGATTTGCATGGCCGCCATTTACTTTTTGTCTGAGAATAGCTATCCAACACCTGGAAACCTCCTGGCCTATTGGTTGCAGAGTAAAGAAGCTGCTCGTCCCATGGAAAGCTGAGTTTAGATGCAGCCCTTCTCACTAGAAGAAGGGAAAGAAGCTCCCTGGTGTCCCCACTACCTTTTTGTCCACATAACCCACATTGAAACTTTGGAGACTCCTTTCTGCTCACTGCACCGTACCTTCTGTTCAGAACAGTCCCTAACAAAGCATTGTACATGTGGTTTTTAAATAAGTCAGCAAAGTTCAAGTTAACTTCATTTCAAGACTTTGCTCCAAAAATTACTCATGACCAAATCTTCAGTGATAAAAATAGCATTCTGGTTATCCCAAAAACAGAAGACAAATCCTGAACTACCTATGTTTTACCATCAAAGAGATACTGACTTACTAGTAAAAGGTGACAATCATAAGACACAAAAGAAAAATCCCTTAAAATATAACTTGGTTCCCAAAGTACATTTAGTGGACTCTATCCCATCTGACTCTTTAAGAAGGTCGACTAGAGAAACATGTGCTCAGTTGGTTTTTATTTGGTTGCCCTTTTGATCCAAGGACCAGAATACTGTTAGCAAATCCTTTGTCTGCACTACAGTTGTGACTTGAAGTCATCTTTTGTGTTATTGCGATCATCTATTTCTATACTAGTACAAGTGTCTTTTTAACCATTGGCAGCTTGAGCAAAATAAGAAAAATGAATTATTTTAGATATGTAGGAATTCTAGGTGGGTATACTACATGCCATTTACTGACACCCCCCTGGTTGGAAGATCGCTGGTATAAATGTCTTTATGATTCTGAACACACATGCATCAGTCTTATTTCATATCTGTCTCCAAAGGAAGCTTGGGTCCTACAGGTATTTCCTTTTGCATGAAAGTTATCATTCTAGAAAGGAAATAATTACCAGCAGGTTCATTTGTTTTGTAAATTTGAGACTGAATTGAGAATATTTTCTAAAATAAGCATGTCGTGTCATAAAGAAGATAAATCGCCTCTCTCAAAATGGGCATATCTGACTTTGAAATAGCACTTACAAAGTCTTTGGGATAGGTAAGACTGAAGAAGAGTGCCATCACATTAGCAGAACTTATGACTCATAGTCACTTTACAAATTATAAATACATTACAAATACATTCTATGTATTTATGCTTGAACTGTTCTGCTCCTAAACCAGAGTGTTTCTGTGCCAATATACTGCAGCAAGAGGCAGTGCTAAGTTGATGGGACTGTATGTTAATATTCACAGATTTACTGAGGCATCATATTACGAGAGTGATTAGGTTGGGTGTACATAACACCATGGTGTCAGCAATGTTGATGTTGGCTCAGGAGCCATTCAAATTAGCATTGCTCATGGCATTTTTTATATACTAAGATGTTGCTCATAATAGCAATATTGAAGAAAATACTTCTTCTGTAGGTGTCACACAACACCCCCAACTGTCAGAGAAACAGATTAAGCAGTTTAAAGGCAGGGTTTGGAAAACAAAGGGATGAAGCTTTAGGAATTATGCAATCATTTATAAATGACTGCTCCAAAATTCTTGTGTTTATATCTTTATTGCAATTTTAGGCTGTGTTTACATTATGAAGACATAACTCTCATGTATGCTGTTGGGTTTTATAGAGGCTTCTTTCAGACATTTGCATTAGGAATTCAGTTTTGAAATAAAAGTCATTCCCACATTAGGCTGATGCTGTTTATTAAAATGAAATTAATGCCAAGCCCCCAAATGGCTCTGATGATAATTAACCAAAATCAAGTACTAGAATATTATAATTTTTAAAAACCGAACTGACAATTAAATTTTAAAAGGAGACAATCACCTAATTTAGATCAAATTTTAATGAATTTACTTAGTTTCCCACCATTTCAAGAGCTTTGTCAAACATTTTCTATTCTCCCAATAAAAGCAGAATAGTAGCACTTTAAAAATACCTCTTCAGAATGAGATTTCTTTGCTGAAACAGGTTCTCAGTTGAGATTATTTATATAAGCTCTTCACTTCCAAAAGCTCATGCATTTTATAATATACTCTAATTTTAGTCATCACAGTGGAAAATAGCATTCCCATTTTTCAGTTGCGTAATTGAAAAAGAAAAGGGATAGGTCACTTACCTAAGTTTACTCAAATGAGAAAGGGCATACATACCTAAACAAAATACATGGCCAAAACACTTGTAATTTCTCGAACTCACTGTATGACTCCTCTGCGTTCTCCTTTTGTTAGCTGTGTGTGAACAGAATCCCACCATTACATAACACTTAGAGTTTACAGGAAACCTTAACATATATTATTTCACATAATTCCCACAACCCTGAGAAGGTGAGTATTTTTATCCAACTTTGCACATGAGGAAAATGGAACTTTTAAAAAGATAAATTGACTTTTCCAAGGTCACGTGTATAAGAATTAGGATAGAAGGAATTCGGATTTCAATAACAGCATTCTTTCCTCTTCATCCTTATTCCAGTTGACTTTTCCTGAATCCTTGCAGTCTCTGCCAGTTAAAGCATATTCTGTCCTTCAAGATCTGTCTCAATACCACCTGCTCCATAAAGTCCTAATGCCCCAGTGTTCCCATAAGGAATATCTTGCATGTAACTTAAAATAGGTGGCTTTTGGGGTGCCTGGGTGGCTCAGTGGGTTAAGCTTCTGCCTTTGGCTCAGGTCAAGATCTCAGGGTCCTGGGATTGAGCCCTGCGTTAGGCTCTCTGCTCAGCAGGAAGCCTAATTCCCCCTCTCCCTCTGCCCGCCTCTCTGCCTACTTGTGACCTCTCTCTCTCTCTCTCTGTCAAATAAATAATAAAATCTTTTTTTAAAATGTGGCTTATTTCTTTCTCTAGAGAAGAGCAGTAAAGGGAAATGACTGGTGAGCCTGCATATAACATTTGTTCAAACAACGTTGATTGAACAAATGGATGAATTAATGAATGACTCAGTAACTGAGGGAAATTATTACTTTTAATCTTTTTTCCCATAATGGGATGGCTCAGTCAGCTGAGAGTCCCTCTTTATTTCAGCTCAGTTCATGACCTTGTTGTGGGATAGAGTCCAATGTTGGCCTCCATGCTCTGTGGGGAGGCAGGAGGGAGGTCTGCCTCTCTCCCCCCCCACCCCTCCTATGCTCTCTTTCTCTAAAATAAATAATTCAATCTTAAAAAAATTTTTTCCACATAAAAACAGTCATGGGGTAATAGCTGACAGTATGCTTAAAATGTTATCTGGTCTCCTGAAAAAGGAGTATGTGTGGATCTACCCTAGCATGAGTGTAGGAGAAGGCAGGGATAATGCTCAGAGGTGGCAAAGAGCAACATGGGAAATAAGGTCCAGTTCCAGGTGAGTGCTGTCCAGGAAGTTGGCAAGTTCTGAAAATTCAAGTCTATGGGAGCAGGCAGGGGTGAATACTGTATCTTATAGAACCGTAGATACTGTAGTCATAACAGAAACTTTTCAATGAAGCTTTTTTTATTGAATCAAGAGATGTCCCTTCTGTTTTAATTTATCCACACAAGGTCCCAGAGGATCTTATACAGAGGTAATTAACGACTTTAAAAAAAATAAATAAACAACCCAAACTCCAGATTACTATAGAGGAGAAAGGGTCCTCTGTGATCAACCAGCTTGTTCCCCCAGACTGCTTCGCAGGATGAGATCAGCTAAATGACTTTCCCATGGTACAGCATCTGGTCCTTAATCTTGAAGAGGATGAGGCTTTATTTGTCAACATACATAGGATGATCTGTCTCTCAGATGCAGACTCACATTAATTTAACTCAGAAAACTGATAAATAAAACTAGAGCGACCACAGATTTATCTTAGTATAAAATCTACTTGATTCCATTTCTTAATTCTGCCTGACACATTACCTCCCTAAAGACATAATATATGGAAAGTCCAATTGTAATCCAGTTTCCTAAGTGAGAATACAGTTTAAAACTTGGATAATCATATAAAGCCACCGTCTTGACAAAAGGGCAGGGAAAGTCTAATCCATTGGCCATGGGTCTTTGTCCACTCATAAGACTAC
Organism: Ailurus styani; assembly: GCA_002007465.1. Classification (NCBI taxonomy): domain Eukaryota; kingdom Metazoa; phylum Chordata; class Mammalia; order Carnivora; family Ailuridae; genus Ailurus; species Ailurus styani. The sequence continues at coordinate 3,407,743 of LNAC01000051.1, forward strand.
GCCCACATTTACCCACTTACCTCTCTAACTCTCCAATTTTGTTGTCCTGGAGGCTGTTTGTGCACTCTTGTGATAGATACACTCATTTTTTAAAAAAAAATCTGTGTGAAAAATACAAATATATATATAAATATATTCACGGGGTTACCACCAAATCTTGTAGGCCTGGGAGCTAGTCTGTCTCTTTGGCAGTTTTGTGCATTTCTCAGTCCCATTGACATCAAAATTTTGCTCTTAGAGTGAAGAAGGCTATCAGATTTTTCTCATTTCGAAGTTCCTAAGGGAAGCCCCACTATATCATGAAGTCCTAACAGCAACTGGATAAAAGAACAATTAACATGAAAAAATATGTTTCCCAGTGGACTTTACTGAGTAAAGAGTTAGGCAGTCTCTCACAATGTCAAAAGAAGTAGAATTGCCACTGAGCCTTGCTGGAGTCTTTATACATTCCCGACCCTGAAGATGAAGCCAGTTGACTCCACCTGCAGTGTAGATCTGCAGGTCTGTGATCCCAGACAAAGAAGATCTAAGTTCTTGCCCTGCATTCTGAGTTCTGCATCCTTTGTTATTTAGCTCTCTCTGACCTCCTACTAGAATATGACAACTGGGCATCTCAGGTTGCCTAGAGACCATGCTCCATCACGTGAACCTGTATTAAATACTCTGAGAAAAAGGGGCGCAGACAGCCTGATAGGACCCTATGGTTTGGGACCCGGGAGAATAAATACTTTGACCTAAATTTCCTCCATTTTTCTCTCCAATCTCCTCTTATCCCCTCCCGTCAGCCTCTTAAAGAGCAAGGTGGAGAAGAATCCAAGGGAATAAGGGATATCTGAAACAGTACATAAAAATTCAAACAAGCAGTGGGACTTTGGTCAAATTCCTTTTATAGCCTCAGTTTCTTATTTTTAGAATGGGATTAACAATAGCTACAAAATTATAGTAATAATTAAAGGAGCTAGTTCATGGAAGAGTGTGTTGCAAAGCACCTGGTATGTAGTAAGAGCTTTAAATATACCAGCTATCACTGTTGCTGGTGTCATTACTATATTAACCACTACCCCAAGCTTCTCTACAGCCCCCATCCTCTTTGAAAAATCCTGCCAGCTAAGCTCCATCTTCCTGAGGTTGGATTCCTGTCCATGAACTCTGGCTTATATGCAATCCCTTCTTACCAACGATCCAAGGGATTAATGGTGAATCCTTGCCCTCCTGCTGTCCAGATTCCCCATAATTGGGGTCCACCTGACCTTTATCACATCTTCAACTTTTCTGCTAAGAACCTTTTTTACTGAACTCTCCACTGATGATCCCTGCTGAATACTAGTCTTCTTACGATAGGTTAAAAATAAGGGTACCCCCCAAAAATGCCTAAAATAATAATAATAATAATAATAAGGGTTGTCCCTAGGTTTGGGCTTTCTAACCCCACGTCTTTGTTCTTAACTGGCTACAGTTGCTATAATCATATTCCAAGATATGACAAGGACAAGAGTTTTATTTTTAAAAGCTTGGTGTTATTTAAAACCATATGCATTTCTGTAGCGTTTAAGAGTGACATTTAGAGAATGAACGGATGCACCATTAGGAATTATGGGTCTGTATACAAATGAATACAAATGCAAACACAAAATGCCTTGGTCATTCCCTGTTTCCTTCCTGAGTCTATGGTTTATGGGTGAAGGCTTCATTGGCCACAGAAACCATTTTGGAAGGATCATTACCAGTTGCATAAAAGTTTGACAGTCAAAACATATTAGGTGATTGTTGGCCATAACTTACTGAAAATATGAGCATAAGTGGAGCAAAGCTGAGAATGGGGGATTGTTCTGAGACTCTGAATACCAACAATATATTTGAATCCAGTAATTTACTGTTGCCAACTTAGTATGGCTCTATGAAGCACTTCAAACTCTATTGCTGGCTAGAGTGGTCATTTGATGGGTGAGAGGTTTTTGTTTTATTTTCCAACAGGTTTATATGTTTTTCTTTCCTTGACAACAAGACTCCACTATTGCTTTTCTACCCTCGAAGCTCTATTCTCCTCTGCCCAGCTTGGGGTGTTAGGAAGTGATATGGAAAATGATTTTATCTTCACTCCAGGAACATGCCCCCAAAATGAAGCAGAAAGTCTGGCTTTGTTTTCTCAAGGACCAAGAATCTAATAAAAAGGTGAGCTGCCACAGGGATGAGGAAAAGTGAACCTGGAGGGAATAAGACATCTATCACTTAAGCGGGCACCTGGAAACTGTCTAGATGAACATAATTTTTACCCCATTATTTCTCAGTTTGATTTAATTTCTTGTGCTCTAAATGGCTGACTTAGTGTGACATATTCCCTATGGAAGGTAAAAGTACAAGACTGCAATTGGGAGTACGTAAATAACAATGTCTGTGATAAAGGATAATCAGAGGATGTGACTCCTCAACCAATGCTGCTGATTCCCAGATGGAAGGCCTTACACATATATTTGTAAAGGTTCAAATGTGGCCTGTGATATAAACCAGAAACAAAGAATGATTATGAATTATATTGATGCTGTGATTAATAGTAAGATCATTTCTTTGAAAAATGAAAAATGGCATTATAATTTAAAGTTTCTTTAGTGTTGTGTAAACAACATGGGAAATTAAATGAACTCAAGTATTAAGATCTGGAGGAAAATAGCTATTGCAGCCATTTGTCAGTAAGTCAAATGAAATCTGTGGCCTTTCTTTAGTCTGTTGATTGAAAATTTTAAGTTATGGAGTAATTATTTGAAACTGGTAGGATTCCCTTAGATGCATGTGACCCTTAGACCCTTAGAAGTGGTCTAGCTAAAACACAGAATCTAGAGGAATGATGTTTTCCTACACCACTGAGCTCGTCCCTTATAGTGAGGGGGCAGCACCTAGACAATGATTAGCTCTGAGATCTTAGACTATTCACTTAGACTTACACTTCAACTGTCAAATAAGAGGTTTGGTTAAGATGATATTTTGTTCCAACTATTAAATTAGGAGATTCTGAGGTACTTCCTGACTTTCTCTAAAGTAGCAGGACCACCAAATGAGCTGCAGTTTATTCTCAACCTCATGCAAACAAAGCTCTAATTTTAACAACTACATGACGTACTTTTGTTGGACAATTTGGGTGATAACTTCTTTAATACCAAAGCTCCTTCAGGAACTAAAAAAAACCCCTCTTCTTAGAAAGTTATATTTACAATTATCAGTTTCAAATGGAACATAAAAAGAGTGTCGAGTATTCATTTTATATACTTTCCCCAAGCCATTTGCTCCTCCTTCTCCTCTTAGACATTATATTTCTTTCATATCACTCTTCATCAATTTCCTGGAATTGTCTTCTCACAATTCAATGCTCACAATTGAAAACGAATGTCTTCTCCACAAAGATGCTTAATTCCAATGTACATGTTACCATGCTTTGGACAATTTCACTCCAACACATTTGTTATAATTGAAGAACCCCTAAGCAAAGGCAGTCAACCCTACAATGACTTACGCTCTATGATGTATGGCCCAGAGTTAAATATCTACTCATTGCAGGTGCTCTGGGCAGGACTATGATCATCTGTCTTTCTTAGATTATTTTCCTGAGAAACTTGAATACAAAGTATCGAGAGATTAGAAGATATAGTAGCACAGAAGAAGACAAATAGAGAGTCTGCAATAAACAGGAACCATGAGACAGGGGTAACCATGAGTAAAGCTGGAGGAAAGCCTGGCCACAGTCAAAAGCAGAAACAGAATTAGAGAAAAAATTATAGAGAGACCTTGAGTTGAGGACTAAATCATTACTAGAATTATTGTTGGACAAGAGCAGCTTGAATTTTTACTGAGTTCCAGTTCTCCATGAGCCCTGATTATGTAGCTGCTGCTGAGACCTTGTTCCTGGCTTCTCTGTATGAATTCTGACCAAAAGATGCATACCTTTCTGTTTTTTTCAACCTTCATACCTTCTCTTTGCAACCAGGATCAAGGTAGGCAAACTTATATAAAATCAACTTGTTGTATCTGGTCCGAAATGGTCTTGTTCCTGAATATGCAAGAGCCTAGTGTATGTCAGCAAGGGTAGCAGAAGGGAGTGACAGTGCACATTGGTCTACATTTGCATTTTCAGCAGAGTTTTAGTAAAAGAATAAGAGGTAAAGGAATCTAAAACTAAAAGCTAAGAGTTTTTATGAGATAAGTATCCATAAGTTGAATTTATCCCTGCTATCCCTGTTCATCATTTGCAGAGATATTCAAGATTGAGGTATAATGAAATTATATTGTAAATAGAGTTGAGTTAATGTTATTATTGCTTTCATGAATCCTTGGTATCAGCAGTATGGCTTATCATTCTTTACCAGAGAATGTCAAAAGAATTGTATAAATTAGACCATAGAATGCTTACTCTGTCTGCTAGTTGTTGAAGTATTTATCAGTGTGCTAATTAGAGTCCTGTTTATGAGGCTGAAAATGCTCAGGGCCAATTTCTCACGTAGCTCCTGTTGGTGGGCATAGTTTCCAGAAAAGCATGGCTACATCTGGTGTGTACCTTGTGGCTTGGCATTGATATTTTATTCATTTTATAGCTAGCAGCAGTTTAGAAGGCAATATCTTTCTGAAACAGTGAATTCAGTACAAATAGCAATGTAGCTATGATATGGTTGCTCTGTTCTATGAAGTGGAAAACTTCAAAAGGAAAACCTGTGTGATTTGGATATCCTTGTAAACCGTGTTTAATGCACCTTTAAATGAAAGGAGAGGAGTTGATCACAGAAACAAAACCATTCAATACATCCCTCACCCCGATCTGATGCAAAGTAAAACTCAGGGGATGTCAGGAGAATGAAAACCATTATTGTGGGGCCATTTGAGGAACCAGAACAACATCGTGACACACGGTAAAAAATAAGGCGATGCTTTCTCCACTCTGATTTAGTTTGCCAGTCAGGAAATGAGCCAAAAACAAACTTACTTGTTTTGCCCAACATAATTGCTAATTTGAGGATGAGTACATTTACTTTTTCCTTTAGTCTCTTTAGTCTATCTATTCTTATGCTTAAATTGGTATTCAAAACAGGTGGGATGAAGACCATGCATCTCTCTCAGTAGAAGGATGACTAGTTTTCAATGACCATAGGGCTGGATAAGATGCAACTGTAGCTGGTGACCAACTTCACTCATTTATTTAGAAAGATGGGTGGCTCTGGCTGGATTTAAAAATCTGTAAAGGGACAATGCTATTTATCTAGTTAATTACCCCATCAAAGGTGTGGCAGAAACTTGTAAGAGTGTCTTGCCCAGAGCCATCAATACTGTGGCCCCCAAATAACCCTTCTCATTACATTTTACACACAGTTCACAATAGCATCCTGTGATTTACATTAAGAATGAAAGAAAATTGGAGAAGCCTGAAGATCCTCAAAATGTTACCTGATTAATAGATGTGGTAAACACTAATAATCCTGAACCTTGGTAGTGGTGAAGGCCAAGAAAGTATTTTCTAACTCTGCCTTTCAATCTTAAACATCTCACCCAGAAAGGCAATTTAGAGCTAAAGAGAACCGTAAAGTATTGGCTTAGAGATGGGATACAGAAAATGAGGAGAATGGCCATTGATAAAATGCCTTTTTTTTTCTGTAATGAATTTTCACCTGACTCTGAATACCAAGCCGACCAGGTCAGGGTAAGACAAGTTGTCATCAAATGGCAAACAAAATTCAGGGAATTATGGATGTGCTTTTTTGTTGTTGCTGTATGACAGTGGGGATTTTTCATAGATCTTAGTAAAAACACTTCAGAACAAAGACTTAGGTCTACAGTGGCACTTTTGGTAGTTTCTCCCTCGGTCTTTCATCTATGACCTTCAGGTACCATTTTTATTCTAGTGAATTCTGGTTCAAATAAATATCAAAAGAATATACAGCTTAACAGTAGTACATAAGAAAAAAAAAAAAAGAAGAGAACATGAAAGCCAACCTCTGTCCCCTCTTGAGTTTGGGGATTTTTTTTTTAAATCCAGCCACTCTATCTTTGGATCCTCTATTTTTTTTTTTACTATAGTTCAGTATTAACAAAGACAAAGTAAAAAGACTTAATATCTCTTCTTCTAATTTAGTACCTTCCTTGTGAAGGATGTTCCTCCAGGCATTATAGAATTAGACGGAAAGTGGTGACTCAGTCCTTACCCTCCAGACTTAAGAGACTATGTTATAAATGACAAACTAAGATAGAAAGAAAAGTGAATATGGATATAGTCTAGGAAATAGAGGGTGGGTAAGGAGAGACTGATTCTTACCTGGGAGATTCCTACCAGCGTTTTTGGAAAGGATAAACAGAATAAATAGAATTTTAAGTAGAGACTTGGAGAACAGAAATTTGAACAGTGGAAAGAGAAATTGACAACTTGGCACAAAGAGAAACCATATGAAAAAATTTGCAATCTATATTTATTCAAGGAAACAGTTAACTACTTAAATGAGGCAATGTTAGAACAAATTTAGAAGAGAGCATCTTTTCTGACGTGCTGGAGAGCAGGGTATTGGTGGGATGTGAGGGGAAATAGTAGATAAAAAAGTTATAAAGAGAGACCATGACCCACTTCAATGGAGTGCTGTCCACTATGCTGAGGGGCCATGAAAAGTACCCGAAGAAGGGACCAATCTAAAAAGATATACTTTAAAATGTACCTCTGTTAAGAATGGATTAGAATGATGAGTGGCAAAGATACCATTTAATTAATTACTAGAGTGTTGGTAAGTTTCAATAACATGTTTAAAGTAACTAATAATTCTTCAGTGTGTTAAAATTTACGAAGTTCTCTTACAGCCATTTTCTCATTTGAACACAGCCTGATATAAGGTAAAAGGACAGGACTGACTATGAAGCACAGATATGAGATATTGTGGAGGCTGAACTGAGGACTCTGACCACTAATCGAATGGACAGTGAGAAAACTGGCCAAGGACTTCAGTCTCGGTTGAGAGAACCCCCTCATCATTACCAGCAACAACACGCTGAGGGCAAACTAGCTGTTAGGCCCTGTGCTAAGGATTTATATTAAATGATCTCATTTAACCTTCCCAATAACTGTATGTGTGCACCCTATGACACAGATGAGAAGACCAAGGCATAGGGGATATCAAAAACTTTGTCCAAGATCAGATAGGTAGCAAGTGGCAAAGCCAAGACTTGTTTGAATCTAAAGAGGTTATAATACGGGTCAGTAACAAGCTTAAAAAACAAACTCTGTTTATACCTGCATGTTTTATATAAAATATGCAGATCTTATTAAAAGTTTAATTTGACTTTTTTTCAGGTTATTCATTATTTGATTCAAGAATAAATGGTACTTTCTTTTAAGGTATGAGCCAGGGTTTTTTTTATGATTTTATTTATTTATTTGACACACAGAGAGAGAGAGATATCACAAGTTGGCAGAGCAGCAGGCAGAGAGAGAGGAGGAAGCAGGCTCCCTGCTCAGCAGCCCAATGCTGGGCTCCATCCCAGCACCCTAAGATCATGACCTGAGCGGAAGGCAGAGGCTTTAACCCACTGAGCTACCAGGCTCAGGTTTTATTATAATGGCAACAGACCCCACTTAAAGAAACTTGGCAATCTCTTGCCACACTGGATTGATTCAAATGGCATACCAAAAGGGGGAAGCTTTTCTGCCAAGATGCTGTAGTATCATGACAGAGTCACCTTTACTCTCAGAAACCACTTACATCAAAAACCCTCAAGCCTTGAGTGAAGAAAATAATTTTCCTTTTACCACCTAGTCACATATGACAACATTCGCATTCCCAATGTCACCATATGCAGTCACAAAGTCATTTCCAACATGCCTGCCTTTCAGCGCTCTTGTATAAACTATTATGGGTTTCTTCTGGAGCCTAACTTAAATCTTCGTGGCCAGTGGGACCACTTAGAAGTTACTGCTTCAGAGCACTAAGTGGGCCCTTGGCGGCATGAAACAATTAATAACTTGTCCAGAAATGCTTGGTTATAGCTTAAATCAAGAATAAGAATGAAGCTTTCTATTGCTACATCTTTTACAATGTATTTTTATAAAAGTGTAAATGTGTACACATCAGATGGATTCTCTATGACTTTTATCTATGCTATGCTTAAAATCACAGGCTGCCTAGTGAGAGTTTCTTTTTCTCTATGTAATTTATTTAATTAGTCAATTACATTCTCTAGAGAGAGGTTGTATTTGAAAAGACCTATTCAAAGAAAGGCTTAAAGGTGCAGAGGGGCTGTAGTTAACAAGATAAAGCCACCCAGTCACAAAATATTAAAGAAATGATGAGCATCTCTTTCCATAAAGTAAATATTATCATGTTTCTCATCTTGTCTTTCCTTTGTATAGGTGTGTCACTTATTTTGTGCATAAATTTTTTCCCGTAGTAAGAGAGGAAATAAACAACAGTCTGTGTGAAAACTCTTTCCAGAGAAAGCACTGGCAGGGGGAGATAGTCTATTTAAAGAGTATTGTGTCTTTGGTTAAGCAGGAAATGAATTTGCTACAAAAGGTTGGAACCCGCTCTGATAAAATTGAAGGTAATTAAAATCTAATGGTAGAATCTAACCATTTAAATTGCAATTTAAATTGGTCAAATAGGATTGAAATCACAATACTTGACAAGCTTAAAATGGGACTCTATAAGAGATTCACTGTGTGCATATGAAATATTTGCTTACTCTGGATTGAAATGCACATTGCTTGGATGAAATGAAATACTTTCTAAATTTATATGACTTTTCATTAGTATAAAAAGATGGTTGTGGGGATTTGCATCTTACAATATATAATGACAAAGAACAACTGGCATGAAATTAAAAGCTTTCAATAACAAACAAAAGATGATTAGGTATTTGCTGTTTATGAGATCCTATTATTTTAGTATGTATACTTTATTATATAAAGTCTTAAGATGGGAACTGCAAATTATCAAATTACATTTATTGTTGGCTTAACCTAAGGCTACACGGTTAGGCTTAACAGATATTCTCTCTCCAAGTGTGGAAAACTTAAAGTGCCAATGCATATGTTTCCACGTGTAATTATACTACTTTTGTTAATTTGTTAATATATTGAAGTAGTTTGACATATGAAGGAGAAGAAATGTGGTTTTTGCATTTCTTACAGGAAATTACTAAAGCACAATAATAAGGAATCTGATGGAAATTTAGAGAGATTATGATTTCCCAAAGTAAATGTAAGCATCCCACCTTTTTCCTCAACATTCTTTCCAACATATCACTAATTCCTCCCACTTTGCATGTTACCTCAAACCCTGGGTACAATTTATTTTTATTGCTGACCACCACAAATTACTCATAATACCACCACATGACATCTTCCAGACTCCATCTTGTTCCAAATAACCAGGGAAAGGGTTTTCAGGCCTCACTGGCCAGTAAAATCTAGATCTCTGAACAAGGCTATGAAGTGAAATAGCTCATAGAAGAATAGTTAAAGCACTAACAATGAAAGCACTTAATTGAAGTCGTTTTCAAATTCAGGGTTTTGTTGCTTGTGATACATTTACCCATACAACCCCTTCCATGTAGATACACATATGCACGCCTTTTTTAAAAACTTTAGTTTCCTGAGAATGTTGTGTCTCAAGGAAATGAGTGCTTCATTCATAGTAAAAGACTCAACCACCATATAACATAACCATATCACCTCAAGGGAAATCATTATCCCAAGAAGGAAAGGGAAACACAGGGAAGGAAAATGTTTCAATAGAAGTAAGAAAACCTGGGTCTCGCTCCATTAGCTTTATTAAAATTATAGACAAGCAGATGTTCATGAAAGGCAATGTATTTATGTATTTTCCCATAGAAACAATGTCGAAATTGAGAGCTGTGTTCCTGACAAGAGATTTGGCATAAAAGTAAGCCTAGCTTAGGCCAACGATGTCATAAAAACAAGCATAAAATTCTTCCATATATTTAATAGTAAAATTATGCTCAGAGTCCAATAAAATGAGCCTAAATATCCTATACACATTGATTATACAAGAGGGCACTCTGTGCTATAAAGTATACATGCTGCACATAAATAAAATCGTGCTATCCTATAAATTAAAGCTACTTAAAATTAATATGCTAGCTATAATAAAAATTAAACATTTAATTAACAGTATTTTTGCTTGCCTTCTTAGAAATGTTATGATTTGAATGGCTTGAATGGTCTCTGAAATTGCTGCCTAGGGAAGTTTTCCTCTTCGAAAGATTCCCTATCTTGACCTGCATGATCCAGGCTGTAAGAGAGTCTGAGACTGATAAGCAGACTACAGCATAAGAGAAGTAAGCTGAGAATAAGCATAAATAAGAACCCACATAAACAAGATCTCCTGGGGGTGACCAACCATCTAAAACACGAAATCAAGCCTTAAGATGTGATTTCAGCTGGTATATAATTCCAAGGGGGGAAGTGATAGAGAAGACCCAAAGAAAAACTTTCTAATACTGGGGCTTTGGTCAAGGAGCTTTGCAGCTCATGATTCTCAAAGGACAGGACCCAGGTAGCAGTTGATAGGGATAGAGGTAGAGAAAAGTGCTCTGAAAGTTGTCAGAAATGTAGAGAACTTTCGGGGATCACAGTCAGGGATTAGAACTGACGTCCAGGCACAAGAGGTGACAAGTATCAGCAAAGAGTGCATCCTGATGGACACAAAGATGACCAGAGAATGCCAAGAGATCCAATGGCGATGTGTCTTAGAATAAGCAAGACAAACTTAAGACCCTATCATCACCTCTGATGGAGAAGGGACCCCTAACACTGCCATGTTTGTCTTCCTGGGCTCTAATCTGGATCTAGAGTAACCTGCATTTCCTCAGCCTGGAGCAAGGAGGCACCTGCACTTCGCCCAACACAGGCACTCAAATGTCCTTAAGTGACCTTGACCTGATACTCATAAATTGAGTTCTTGTTTCCAGAGTCTCAGTGGTAGATAAACATTCTTTCTAACAAATTACCTTGGTAATACACAATATATTTAAAGTATTATCTAGAGCTTAATTTAAGCTTCTGAAGAAGAGCCAAACCTTGTGAATTTGGTCTTTTTGTTCATTTATTTCTTACTTGTTAAAACGTATGCTCTTCTCCCTCATCTTATTCTAACAAGAGCGCTAAGGCTGCCAAAGAAAATACAAATAGGAAACTGGGGGATATGTTTGGAAAGAAGGAAAAATATCTGTACTCCTCTGTCTTGATGCTACACTATCTAGGGAGGTGTTTATGGCTTGATTATATGTGTATGGGCTTGAAATTTTTCATTTCAGTTTGTGGAGTCCTATTTGGTACTTCACTTTATTTGCAACACTTTAGCATAGATACAGAGGGGATTATTATTATCCCCATTTTACAGATGAGAAAACTAACTTGGAGAAGCAGTAAGCAGTAAATGGATACCCATATTTTAAAAACCTGAGGCAGGGATCATATATGGATTCTGTTCTCAGGTCCCTTCACATGGTAGATTCTCATAAATATTTGCTGATGAATTCATTAATAATTTTTTCCAGCAAAGTACTTCCTATTTAGATAAGGAAGAAAAGTGAAGGCACAACAGGGCTAAGGAGTGAAGATAATGGTAACAGGTAACATGAATCGCCAGCTTGCTATATGTCAGTCATTAAGGAACTTATACTCATTTATTCTTTAGAACTGCTTGTGAGGGGTGCCTGGGTGGCTCAGATGGTTAAGCATCTGCCTTTGGCTCAGGATATGATCTCAGGGTCTGGGCTCCCTGCTCGGGGGCAGGGCGTTGCTTCTCCCTCTGACCCCCCCCACTTACTCTCTCTCAAATAAATAAATAAAATCTTAAAAATACATATCCTTTAGAACTGTTTGTGAAGGTAAAAGTAGTAATTCTTCCAGGTCGGCTGACTCACAGCCCATGCTCTTCACCTCCCATCACTGTATAGAAATAAATTCAGAAGTTAGAAGTCATACAAACCATAAGAGACTCTTAATCTCAGGAAACAAACTGAGGGTTGCTGGAAGGGAAGGGGTGGAAGGGATAAGGTGGCTGGATGATGGACACTGGGGAGGGAATGTGCTGTGGTGAGTGCTGTGTATTCTGTAAGACTGATGAATCACAGACCTGTACCTCTGAAACAAATAATACATTATATGTTAATCAAAAAAAAGTTAGAACTCACAATAATGGCAAAAAGCAGGTGCAACAATAAGGAGAAACCAGGCGAGGTGGAAGGTCTAATATCTAGTGAGTGCCAGACCTTTGCACAGATTATCCCCAGTCCTCAAATTAACCCTGTTAAACTAATTAAAGAATGAGGCCATTAGACTGAGGTGGCCAATGTGACAAACCAAAATCCAAGCCTGGTAATGCTTCAAGGTAATGAAATAAAGATGCTGAGGACATCCAATCACAAACAGCCAGTGAGACTTTTCAGCTACAGCCAATGAATAATTTCCTTTCTTTGTTTCTGCCTTTTCTTTATGCAAGTCCTTCCACTGGTTCCTGTCGGTGAACTGTTCCAACCGCTTCTAGTTTGGCACTGCCCAATTCAAATGATTCGCTAAAAGAAACCCTTAAAGTTTTTAATATGCCTCCCTTTGTCTTTTAACAACCCAGAAAGTTGATGTGAGAATGTTTTCTTTTTAATGCAGACCAATGTGGACCATAAAATGCTATCAGCTATTAGGAATGAGCAATCTACTTTAAAAGCAAAGTGTTCAATTCCTTGAATTTAAGACCCCCAGGAAGCTTTCAATACTGATTTGCAGAGCTTATGCATTTCATAGTAAGTTCCACCTTTTCCCTGAGCCCAGAAAGCACAGATGTAGATGACAACTAAGATAAAAGTTAGAAACAATAGTGCTTATTATACCTTTGCAATTTACGCATAGGTCCTTGAACCTCGATTTTGTCCTACATGGTTTAGATTCCTTGGGTCAGCCCTGATAATCAATATACTCTGGGAAGTTTCACCTTATCAGTATTTTTGAACTTGTTCATTTTTTCTGCCAATAATCAGATAGAAATAACTTTTTGCTCATGTTTTGCAGATGATTTTTTAAAAAATAATTTTCATAGCTTCACTGTGAACATTAGACTTTTATAGTTGCCAGAGCTCAGCTAAGGAAAGCTATGACTGTTTCATTTTGACAGTTCCTTTGGAACAATTATTTAATGTGAGCATTATTTAAATGTGAGAGTGGAATGAATATATCTTGGTGTGGTTTTTAAAATTTAGTCTCAACATCTTATCTTCCATCTACATTTAAGACAGCACATTATTCTTTACTTCTTGCCTTCCATTTAGAGTTAGCACAGAGTTTAGATACTGGGGGAAGTAATTTAGATGGAAGAGCAAAAGATACACATTTATGTGCTCTCCTTGACTCTGTTACTCCCTTAATCCCATCTGAAGAGAGAAAAAATGTTGATTTTAAGCTGAGGCAAAACGTGATATCTTTTGAACGGTATAGTTGACAATTTAGGAAAAACCACACAGTCTTTAAGGCATTATTTCAAACCCTCTGGGTATATATAAGTTACCTTCGCTGGTTGTCATTTGAGGAAAGATCCACTGTTGAGAAAAAAATTTAACCCCAAGAGTTAATAACTTAACGGAGGAAAGCTGCCGCAGCCTTTGTCCTCAGACCTGTAGGAATTCAGACCTTATATTTGTAATTAATTTCTGTCCACCCATTCTCAGGAATACTTAATAGGTAATGGAAGAAATGTGAAGCGTCAACACAGCAATTATCACAGTTCCAAAGGGGAGATGGGGTGAGGTGAAAACGCGGAGAAAATAGTTATTTGTTCATATCAGAGAAATCATATGATAATTGTCTTTCTCTGATTGGAACTTGAAGGGCAGGGTGGGGGGTTGTGGGGGGTAGGGAGGTAAAAATAATGAAACAAGATGGGATGGGGAAGGAGATAAACCATAAGAGACTCCTAATCTCACAAAACAAACCGAGGGTTACCGGGGGGTGGGATGGAGGGTAGGGATAGGGTGGATGGGTTATGGACATTGGGGAGGGTTTGTGCTTTGGTGAGTGCTGTGAAAGATGTAAGCCTGATGATTCACAGACCTGTACCCCTGGGGCAAAGAATAAAAAAAATAAAAATAAATAAAAATAAAAATAGTTATTTGTTTACTTCAGAATATGGGTAGTGCTCAACCGAAGGGGGTGACTAGAATTTCTGTATCTTTCTCATGTGCCATCTCTCAAGAATCGGCAGGCAGTGGTGTTATACTCATTCTGGAAATTGCCTCTATGTTCAAATAGGATTCATTACACACAGCTTTTTCTCAGATCTAAAGGGCAAGGGGAAAACAGAGTATTTGTAAAATAAAAACTTAACACTGGCATGGATTTTTTTTCCTCAGGGTGAGAGGGAAAATGCCTGGGTGTCATTTTCAAACAGTCCAGGCATCAACTCTAGAGAGCATGGACAAACAATATTTTCATTGTTGACATAATGAAGATGATGATGCTTTTCAACCATTTCCCAGAGCATAAACCCATTTTCAGTGCGAGCCCGGCTAACCATAACGAATGCTAGTGATGTGGGAAAAACAAATGCACAAATGAAAAACAATGAGTCTGATAGCTCATTCATCGCTGTCAATAGAAGCCAGAGTTCCCCCAAATCCGCTTAGTATCTAGTATTGACCATTGTATAATCCGAAGCAATGCAGGCCATCTGCATATTGAATAAAATGTTAAAATTAACAATTGAGTAAAATGTTAGGAATAAGCAAAGCAGTTACACTCTCACTATCTCCCAGAAAGGTTTGGGCTTTTTCTTTCATGTGTATGCTTTTTAAAATAGGTACAAATAATTTTTTTCAATAGCTGGTATGAAATAAAGTTTTAAATTAAGGCAATTATCTCAACAATATATACAAAACATTTTCTTCAACTTGTAAATTACTAGAAAACTAAAATTACTTTCTGGTTTAAATGACTTGGATAGTTTCTCTAAAACAAGGAAACATGTTAGAGAGCCATACAATTATTTTTCCTTACAGACCATTGTTAACATTTCTATCACTTTCCTTCCTGTCTTTTTTCTGTGTGAGATTATATTATGGATTTTCAGTGTCTACATATTCTCATATCCCAGAAAAGTACTACAGTACGTCTAAGAATTCTGCATTTGGGAACATATAAGTGACATCTAATACTTTTTGATTAAAAATAATATAGTGATAAAGATCCTTGTACAGAAATCAATATATCTAACATCCTAAGGTTGTGAGTAAATGATGACATTCTTTGAGTAATATAGGTTTAAGTCAGATCCTCTGATAACCCTGGGTCTCTGCATTATTCTCTGCCCCCTCATTTTAGCAACAGCAAAATATATGTCAACAAAACAATACCTTTTAAAAAGCAATCCATTTCCAATTCCCAAGTGGTAAATAATTTCTAAAAAGTACTGTATTTCCTCTCAAGTAATTTTTCATTTTAGTCAATTGTTCACTACTGTAGAAAAAGGAAAAGTTACAAACTACATACAAGTGAAGAAATAGCTTAAGGACCTGTATAACTTTGAGGCAAAGTTGCATGAAATTGTCAAACCACAACTCTCCCAGGATCTTCCGGTGCTAGTTGATTAGCCAAACCAGCAGGACTATTCAGTAATGGATTCTGCTTTGGGCAATGCTAATAGAGCTCTACTCTTGATGAAAAGTAACCGCAAAATTGGGGCCACATTGACTTTCACTAAACCTCCGTGTAATGATGGCACTTCACTTTTCAACAGGGAAAATGAAAGGGAAAATTGAGGTAATTATGTCGGCAATTTAAGGAAAACAGAAAATATCCAAATACTTGAGGTAAAGGGAACTGGAGCTTTGAACTATGCAGAGATAACAATCTGAGCTCTCAATTTCACTTTTTCAAGAATACAAATCATTTTACAAATGAAGTTTACTGAGCAGAGATTTCCAAATCTTATGTCTAGTACCTGTGAGTAGAAGGCCCCAAACCAATTCTCTCCCTGCTAGCTCAGCAAAAAAGTGGCATTAACCAAGCTTAGTTTTCAGTTTTCCTGTGTTATTCAAATCTGAAGAGATTGCTGCTGTTTACCATCAAGCAATCAGACAAGATATTCTCACAAACATAAAAAGGTGACATGTTTATCCAGTTTCCACTTCCTTAGAGCCTCTGGAGGAGATGGGCCACCATCAGGAGAAATATGGGTAATAGCTACCAGCTATTCTTCTTCTATCTCCCACTACTGAACTCATTCCCACTAAGAAGGTGCCTCTCCTCCCAGCCTGCAGCACCTCCTTTGCCACATTTGCCCCCAATATCTCTGCTTTGCCATTTTATGTTCTTTATTACTCTGGCCTATCGTCACTGCCGATGTCATCACTCACTATGCTCCAGGGCCAGCCCTGCGGAACATGGGCCTTTGGTCCTTGATGCCAAGCCTCCTCTGTCCTGTTTCTCCTGATGCTGCAGGATAATTTGGCATGACTTTGGAGCTCATCACTGCCCACCTACTCGTGACCCTATCTTTTCTCTATTTGATCTATATTATTAGCTAATATAAAAGAGGACCCTCTGCTCATAAGTCCCTACCTTTAGACATTAAGTGTTTCAAAATCACTGCACTCATAGACTGTCAAATTTTGTAACTTTTTTATTTATTCATTCCCTTACTGTTACTGGACTGATTAGGATTTTTGGTTTTCAGAAGGGCCAGACATATGGATGGTGGGTTTGCCAGTTTACCAGCTGTGATGTTCATTTTGTATCAACTTGACAAGCTCGCAGGTCACCAGACATTTGCTCACACGTTAATCTGGGAGGGTCTGGGAGGTGTTTCTGGATGACACTAACATTTGAATAAGTTGGTAAATCAGATTGCCCTACCCAGTGTGGGTGGACCCTACTCCCCATTTCGTCATTTGAAAGTCCGGATAGACCAAAAGGGCTGAACATCCTGTGACTAGGAGAGAATTATTTCCATCTGACTGCTTTTCAACCTGGGACACTAGTTCATTCCTGTCTTTGGAATCTAACGGAAATAATAGCTCTTTTGCAGTCTTAAGCCTGCTAACTTTCAGACTGGAAATACACCATCAGCTCTCCTGGTTCTCAGACCTGTGCGCTCGGGCTAGAACTCCACCAGCAGCCCTCCTGGGCCTTGCCAACTGCAGATCTCGAGACTTGTCAACCTCCGAAATTACGTATACTAATTCTTTAAAATAAACCTCTTTATATCCAGTACGTATATCCCATTAGTTCTTTTTTCCTGGAGAACCCTGACTAATACAACAGGTAGTCCTGGCGTTTGTTTTCTTTACTACCCAATTATATTTTTTTCTAAATTACAAATTTGGATTGTTTTATGTTAAATGTCTCCCCACTGGTAAATAATTGAGGAACCTCATTCTCAAAAGCAATTGATCTGTGATCAACTTGCTTTTTCCCTTATAAATATGGAATGAAAGCCAATGTGTGCTAGCCTAATAGCCTCCACAGTCATAATAGAAGGCTCTCCATCCTGTTATAATTCTCTCCTGCCAAGTGCTCTGGAAGTCCTTCAAATTATGCCTCATATGTGTTCACAGACTAGTGTTTCCCATGGACTTCTTCTCCTGCTCTTTTCTCACTTCTAGAAGTTTACTACCTTACCTTTTCAACAGCTGACAATGTTCCTGAACCATCATTTCTGTGATGCTCTCAAAGCTACGTGCCAGCACGTGGAAACTCAGAGTAGTACTCATTTCTATAAGATTAGATTCTCCCTGAGTCAGGAAAAGCTTTTTTCCTCAACTCTGTGTCACTTCCCAAAACAAGAGATGACATCCGGACCCTGGGAACTGTCATGAGAGCCTATAAAACTCTAGGCAGAGGCTGAGCTCCTTGTCTTTCCAGTTTTGACTTTCCCCTCAAAGTTTTAAAAATTATGGGCTCAGTGTTAGTGCTCAAATTCAAGGTAAAGCACACTTCTTTACCATCAGCTGATCTCCTGAATACACCTCCTGACTCAAGCGTTGTAACCAGGAAGTTCAATACGGAGAGAACAAGCTTCATCTAGCTTCAGAGATCACTGCCCTTCCCTGCTACATTAAAGAGCTTATTTTAAGTTCAATCTTTTTTAACATTCATGAAAGTAGGAAGAGAATGTTGAGAGTAGGAAGGAGAAATGTCTTTTAAAAAAACAGCTATTTTAAAGATACTCGTTTACAATTATTTTATTAAACAATCATCTTTTACATGTCATCAGACCTTACCCCTGAAGTGCAAAAAAAACAAAACAAAACAACACTTTGAGGTATTAAAACTGAAGGAACATTTGCACATATTTTGTAAGGCTTTCACGCTATAGTAACCAAAATATTCAGTGCAACTAAATACTACATATAACTTCAGGTTGATAAGAATAAAGCTATATAAAACAAACCTGGTGTGTCTCATTAGAGCTCTGAGTCTCCCATTTATGGTGACAGGGTGGCAAAAAAATAATGTGAGATAAAAGTTGTTTACAAAATGATGTGTCATGTGTCCATTATTCTGTTTTAAAAAGTGGTATATAGAATGTAAAAGGTCAACACCTGAAACAGTAACCATCCCCAAAGCACAAAATCAAACTGACCAACTGGTTTCATTGATAACGTCCTATTCACAGGACTTAATCCTTGGATTAACGGCAATTCACTTTAAGTATCTGAAATAGATTTTTACTAGGCTATTTTAACACTATCCATGTACATATAAGGTCACATAAGTAGCACGCATGGTCCATACTTTTTCTTTTCTGTAGGATTTTTCCCTTTAAAGTAGAAAATAAAATTTTAATACAGATGAAGTTAATGGTCAAAAGGATTTTGAAGTAACACAGGGAGGAGGAAGTTGGCATTTTAAGTGTTAGACTTTTTAATATTGAATAAATTATCCGAAGACTTTCCAGATCCCATTTCACTTTAACTGTATCTAAACGTTAGAAGAGAAAGTTGAGGCAATCATAGAGCTAATTATTATAATATAAACACTTTCTTCTGATCTGTTCAGGCAAATTGGAGAAAAGGTGCTTTTTCATTTGATGATCGATTTAATTATTAACTTCAGAGCATAGCTACTTCATTTGAAACAAATTTAAAATTGCATTGTGCTTTGCATATAGGATAGTAAATTAAGATCTGAATAATGGGTCACGAATGTTGAACAGAAATTAGTCTCTACAGCAGTTGTTACAAGTAACATAGCACATCTAGTAGCCACACATGTTAGATTTTAATGTTTGTCACTGAGTTGTTGTACTCACTTGTGTAGATAGGCTAAGGAAAGGGAAGGTTGATTTTTTTTTTGTAAAAACACAGTCTGCTTAAAACCTGACTTTTAAAAATTTTTTGCAAAACTGATAAAAGACCACATACTACTTGCAGTTTACTATATAGGAAAATACTGTTTATTCCATGGCCATCATGACACTTTCAAGAAGACACCTTAACAAATAGGGCTCCTCCAGATTCTTTGTTTGGCCAGCATCAGAAATTTGTGGGAAAAGGACATTCTTTCACAAAGACTCCAACAATGTTCTGCAAAACACACTTACCCTGTTTCCTCTTTGTCATAGGAAAAAAAGATTGGCAAACTAGGTTGTTAACAACCCCCATGGGGACACTACACATATGTGTGGGGACAATGTCCTCTCCCACAACTATGGTTTGTTTTCCCATGTAATGGCTCTTGAATGAAGAAAGATCTTTGCAGTTGCCTCACTGCTGGAAACACAACTGCAAAAGCAGCTGAGCTGTTTACTTGGGAGGAGAGTCAACATGTGCTGAATGTTCTCACTTGAACCAGGAGAAAACAGATCACAGCCATTTCTATCCAAATGAATAATGACCTAGGGTCACTTAGTATCCTTTAGAGGTTAATGACTATTTTTACTGTTTGCTACACAAGTAGATGCTCCAGGTTAAGATACATTTCCCAAGAGTTTGTTGTTTTGTTTTGTTTTTTTAATGAATGTCATCAGACATGGAAAACAGCCAAGAACACAGGTCATAGAGTAAGTAATTAAATCTCAGGTGTCCAACTTGGCCAGTCCAATTAAAACATATCCCCAAGCTGAAATTATCTGGAATAAAACAAAAAAAAAAGTAACTTTCATTTTAGGACCACATATGCAAATCTAAATGCCATCACTTAGTGGGGGTGGGGGGTGGGGAGTGGAATGCAACAAATGTATTTTTTTCTACGCCCACCTTTTATCTCCGCAACAACCAATAATCAAAAGAAAATTGAAATAAAATGAAATATGACTGATCCTGTAAGATCTAAGTCCTGAATATTGTTTGCTTATTGTCATTATACCCATTGGTGCCATAGAAATAGGGCTGACCACATACATAAGTGACAAGAACAATAGCATCGAAATTCTTTCACTATCATCATGCTAATGAGCTACACTGTGAAATCTATCAAACCTACAAAAATACCAAATGCTGGCTGGCATTCAATTTGCATGAAACACTGACCAGTCACCCATGGTATGGTCAGTGAATCCGTCTCCCAAAAGGAGGGACCTGTTACAGTCAGTCAAAGACTGGGTTTCTTATGCCATTCAACACCAAATTGGTGGGTGCCTTCCTGTGTAGAAGGGCCAGTGAGCACAGGAGAAGGGAAAAGCTCATGACTCCCAGAATGACCATTCCTGATATCAATGCACTGGTGACGGTGTTCAGCTGGAAAGGCGGGTCACTTGGAGAACCTGCAAGCAATAAAATACACACAGTGGAAAGGTCCAATATTGGATTTATCTCACCTTATCCCAATTTATACCTGCGAAACATGTCATTAGTATCTTGTAAAGTAACAGCATGACATGATTCATGCTATAATCTATTTGACTATAATTCAATCCAATAATCAAAGGATTATGCGGTTTAGAGGACTTGTATCCCCTGGGCTGCCAAGAAAAAAAAATCATCTATAAAATGCTATAAAAACTGACCAACAGGTCGCATATGAATTCAGAAGTCTTCAGGGAACTGTTATGTAAAATATAAAAAACTTGTAAAATCAGAGCTCATCATATTTAGTTGTTTAGAGTTTTGCAACTAATCATCAAAATATACTTAAAATCTTAAAAAATCATACGTTTATTTTCAATACATATTCATTAGCTTACCAAGCTGCGAATTGTTGGTTGGAGTCTCATCTGAAAGAGAAAAGAAAAAGAAAAGTGATATTGTATCTCTAAATATTTACTTATGTTTATTATAATTCTGTGATTACTTTTTACCTATATGTGCTTCACCCACAAGCTCCATGGATAAGGGAATCATGAAAATCTTCCTAAATCATTCTGCTTTTCTATTTTCTGTTCCACGTGTCCGAGATTTTATCTATCCATCCCACAAGCCCCACCCGCCAGTGCCCAGGACATACAAATATAATCGCAAAATATACTATACGATATTCTTTCCTGCCAACCTTGCTTTGTCATTCTCTCCCAAGTCAGGTTAGTGGGGGCAGTAATTGTTAACAGCTATTACATTTTTTATAGCCCTCCAACCTGCCATTTGTTATTTTGTTTTAGAGAAGTATTCATTATTTAGTGCCACTCTATTTTAAGTGTTGCCAATTTGCCCATCATAATCTGCAAAAACATCATTTTAAATTCCAAAAAGATAAATTCACACTAGTAACTAAATGAAAGGAAACATGACTCCTAATCTTGAGTTGCAGGGTTTTTTGCATCTGTTAAGTAAAAGATTAAAGCTGGTGATTTTTTTCTTGTCCCTGGCAAACCTCATAATGGATGCAATGAATGCATTCACCTGGTATCCCAACTTGTGTTACCCATTTGGTAATCGTATAGCCATTAACCCCTGATCTTGTACAATGAGTGGATTTCATTTTTGGTCTTAAATATGTGGGTGAGAGTGTGTGTCTGTGACTATCCATTATCTGAACCATAAAATGTGTGCAGTTGACTGTTTGGGAGTATAAATATTATTACAATTAACATGTGTGTAATGCCATACAGTTTACAAAGTGCTGCTTCATGTG
Source organism: Ailurus styani (assembly GCA_002007465.1). Taxonomy (NCBI): domain Eukaryota; kingdom Metazoa; phylum Chordata; class Mammalia; order Carnivora; family Ailuridae; genus Ailurus; species Ailurus styani. Next base: position 3,429,776 of record LNAC01000051.1, read on the forward strand.
TCATCACATTTTGTCCTCATAACAGCCATATGGTTTCAACATTATTGCTACCCCCATTTTACAGATGAAGAAACTTCCATCTGTCACAGCCTCCATGATGAAGTAAACATATGTTTAAATAACGGTTGAGCTTCATAATCCTTTTTCTAAAGCAATATAAACTAGCCAAGTATGGAAAATATTTTTAGTTAAAAAGATTAATATCTCAAGCTATGAAACCCCAGGATTAGTATTTGAAACAATTGATTGGGAGAACCTGGAGTGATATTTATAAGCCATCTGATGCCATTTCTTTTAAGACATATGAGTCTGGGCAGAAATGATGATCCTGCTGTTTGAGCCTGAAGTACAATGCTCCAAATTAATAGAGTGCTCATTTATAGTGTTCTTTATTTTTTTTAAGATTTTATTTATTTATTTATTTATTTATTTATTTATTTGACAGAGAGAGAGAGAGAGATCACAAGTAGGCAGAGAGGCAGGCAGAGAGAGGAGGAAGCAGGCTCTCTGCCAATTAGAGAGCCTGATGTGGGCCTCGATCCCAGGACCCTGAGATCATGACCTGAGCTGAAAGCAGAGGCTTTAACCCACTGAGCCACCCAGGCACCCTATAGTGTTCTTTAGACTGGTGCAGTGCACCTATAGGACAAAAAGGAGGGGAAAAAGCACAGATTTTCATTATAGGACACCCTTAGGAAAACCTTAACCTCTAACCAACACTTTTTTATAAGGACACTTTTTTCTCATGGAAATGGATGGAATGAATGAACTGTGATCAATTCTTCCAAAAGATTTCCAAGACCAGCTGCCTCACTGGAACATGGAAGAGAATATATAATGCTCTAAAATTTCTTTTCCAAAGTTATTCTTTGTTTACAAGTCACACTTAGTTGCTTTTATTTATTTATTTATTTATTTATTTATTTATTTATTTATTTATTTTTAAGACTAGAAAACTCCTTCCTCCTACATGTCCCAAGTTAGGTGAAAGTGCTTGGACTGGCTGCCCACACTATTTTCTGCATCCTGAAGTTAATTAAAGAAGTCAGAATATTCCCTTCTCTCCCACATTACCACCAACACTTCTGTAAGAACACTACCCCAGGGGTCACTCAGGAGGATGGGGCTATGGTCAAAATCTTCACGTGAGACAAACTGTCAAATGAGCCTTACCAGCCACAGGTTCCAGGACTCTGAAAAACTGCAAGTTTCCTACCTCAGGCAGATGGCTAAAATCAAAGCAGGTACTATTTGAATACTATTTGGAACTGCATTTGATAGTGGATAAAGGTAGAGAGAATCACCTTATCTAGTTGCCATTTCCAGTTTCCCTCAAATTCCAGCATCCTGCAATTTGGTCTAGCCCCAAAGGGAAGGTAGACATTTTCTAGGAGATTTTTTTCACCACACACTCCGTTTTTTTTTCTCTTACACACACTTGGCCTTACCATATACATATATGCTAAAAGAGACCTTCTGGAGTTAGAACACACTGGAATACTAAACTTGGTGGGCTCTTCAAAAAGCATGCAGCTAGCCAAGGACCCGTACGAGGAAGGTGACAGCAGCAATACCATGGCTGTTGGAAAGCCAGAAGCAGCAGATAAATTCTTTTTCTCTGCTTTTCTCTCATGTAAGTAGTAGAAATGAATGGAAAAAGTAAACATTAGAGCAAAGATACATACAGAATCCTATTTTTCCTTTCTTGGCACAAGCAAACTATTTTTTTAATCTTCAATTATCACTTATATGGTAAAATGGACCACATACTTCAAATTCAGAGCTTCCAAACAAACTTTTTTTTTTTAATAGAGGGAGGCAGAAGGGGCCAAGGGACAGGGAGAGAGAGAACTTTTTAAAAGATGTATTAATTTTACTTGAGAGAAAGAGAGCAGGGGGAAGGAGGGGCAGAGGGAGAGGGAGAGAACCATCAAGCAGACTCCCTACTGAGTGCAGCGTCTGACTCAGGGCTCAATCCCAGGACCCTAAGATCATTACCTGAGCCAAAAGCAAGTGTTGGAAGCTCAACCAAATGAGCCACCCAGGTGCCCAAGGGAGAGAGTATCTTCAGCAGGCTCCACGCCCAGCATAGAGCTGACCCAGGGCTCAATCTCACAACCCTGAGATCGTGACCAGAGCTGAAATCAAGAGTTGGAAGCCCAACTGACTAACACACCCTGAGAACATCTGAACTTTTTACCCTCCATTATGTTATGTTTGTTAATAATCCATGTCTATTTCCGAACACTAAGATTCCTAAGAGCAAAGACTGTGGCCTGTTCTCTAGTGTGTTCCCAGTTCCAAACAGAATGCCTGTCCCATGTGGAGGTTTGAATGAATTATTAACTCCCCATAAAACTCAATGATATGAGTTGAATAGCTTGGCTTAGACTTCCCCATTGGAATTTATGTAAATAAAACGATTAGTTACTATTGTTTTCCAGTACTTGCAATTGTGAATTTCCAGAATTGTCCCCCATGATAAGCATTTCCATACTGAATAGTTTAGCATACTGAATTTATCTGCTGCTTCTGGCTTTCCAACAGCCATGGTGTTGCTGCTGTCACCTTCCTCCTATGGGTCCTGAAATAAGAACACTCCAGGAATTTTGAGGGTTTGAAACTTTGAAGATGTGAATATTTTCCTAAATCAATCAACAAAAGGATTTACAGTGTTGGGTAAAATGACCAGAATGTCTTTGATTTTATTAAAACAAAACAAAAGTACTGAGCTTTAACAACTTATTAAACTTGACCTAAGTCAGATGTCTAGGGGAAAGGAGTGGTTCAATGAGTAAACGGAGCAAAAATTCCAAGTACCAGAGAGCTTTGAAGAGAGCAAATCAAGCCCGAAATTGGACTTGTCTATATAAAATCGGCCACAGGACCTGGAGAGATAAATTCTAGCTGACCTAAGGTAAAAATAAAGTGAAACTGAGAAAAGAAGGTAGCCCTGGTCATTAAGCTAGACATGATGTTTACATAGGCTTTTCCTGTGGATGGATATGGCTTGATTTCTAAGTTCCACATGTATGCAGAATTTAAAATAATAATTTTTAAAATTATGATACTGTAGTATCATAAACATTGCTATGTGTGAGGTCACCATGATTCCCCAGAAATGAGCACCATCCTATAGCTACTGATCAAAATTATAAAAAATAAATCCACAGAGAGTGAGAGAGGAATGAAGGGCATCTGGAAGTTTTAAACATCATTCTTTGGGGCTTTGCCAGTGAGGAGACTGAGGTTACTAAAACGAAAACCAACACGCTACTGTGTTGGAAAATGAGTGTTATCCTCGAGGTGAAAATAGGTTGAAATTGGAAAGGAATTCATTTAGGCATGACACCAGAGGCATTGTGATCAAGCTATTAGCTGTCTGAGGTTTGAGCAAAGATACTTGGGGCAGGTGAATACAGTGTGGGTGAAACCTGTAAACCTGCATGACTGGTTGGCTATGGTAGAATCCGAAACTTATACTTGGTTAATCTTTACTGGGATTTGGAGATCTTAAAAATGCTGGCCTTTGTGAAAGCTTATCTTATGCTAACAAATTAATTAAAATGTGTACTATTTAAATTTGATTTAGCCCAGGTAAGAAGGAAGCAAGTAGGCTAATAAGGAGGAAAGCCACTTACTCAACATGGGCAGAGAGATGCCCCTTTCAAGGGATTTTTTTCTCTGATACAAAACTGACTCTAGATATGCTCCATAGAAATAAAAATATTTTTTATTGTGCCTAACCAAAAGCACTCCTAGTTAATGGCAACGAGAGCTGAGTTTCCATGCAGTGTAATTCTATGAGCTATTTCTGACAGACGGACAAGAGATAAGAATTGCGCCTTTCACAAAGGACAAGCCAGTCATTTTCAAACCATTCAAAACAGACACCAAAACTCAGGGAATGCAGAGTAAGAGTGAAGTTTCATATTTAATAAATTTCTGCATTACTTTTAAAAACACATTATCTTGTTTTTAAATAATGCTATGTCTACACAAACACAGAGGAGTGAATAATTTAAGAAACTGTCTAAACGTTTTAGGCCAAATCACTTTTTGCTTAATTTCAGGCAAAACTTTCTTTTCACTGTGGAACAGGAGGCATGGGGGGAGAAGTAAAGATAATCTAACCGAAACATAATAATAGCCTTATGGCTAAGATAAAATTGAGAAAAAATTATTAGAATATGATCAAAACCAGAACTCTGCTTTTTTTAAGACAAATTTAGATCTATAGAGTAGGAACCTTAAAGGTAACTTCTTCAAACCTCTTGTTTTAAAAATGAAGAACTATTTTCCCAGATTGGTGACATAAAATCCCATGTCATATAGCTCATTTGGACAAAAGCTTAAGTTTGTATTGTATACCCTGCATGTCTATTTTATCCAGTTGATTCTGAATGTCTCTGGGTTCACACTGATATAAAGCAATATCCCTTTGGAGAGTGTGTGTGGATGTACATGCGTGCAAAAATATTTGTATATATGAGAATATATATGTACAAGCAGTTGTGACTATTAGATTCATGACCGTGGTTGAGAGCACTGGAAGGGGTATGTAATATTCAGGATCCTGGGAAGAAACAAATGGTACTCAAACTGGGCATTTTAAGAAAAGTTTAATAGAACTCTTTATAAAGATATAGGGAACTCACAAGAGAAAATCAAGTTCCCTAGGCTATGGGAAGGTTTCCGGTTTTACGGAGAAAGTTGTGTGGGAAGAACTGCGTGGACCTCACTTCCATCCACTAATAGCACCACCTACTGGCCAAATTCAACCAAGCACTGGATGACAAAGCACCGGATGGGTGCAGTTCACACAGGCCCTTCTTCGGGGGAGAGAGCAGGACAGAGAAAAGGGAGAGTGAAACATGTCCAGCACGGTATATCTGTGTGTGTGTGGGTGGGTGGGTGTGTGTGTGTGCGCGCGCGCACGTGTGTAAAAAGGTAAATATTGTAAAGACAAATATTGCCCTTTGTGTGAAAGCTGAGTAAACAGGAAACTACTGTGAAATGAAAGTTGCTTAGCAGTTTATCTTGTTTCACAGTTAATTAGTGCTGTTTAGAAACCACTTTGAGTTCTCCTTAGAAGCCAAGTAATAAGCCGTTTTGGAACAATCTATTACTACACACAAAAGGAGTAATGTTCCTACCACTCCGAGTAATGATGGGTCCAGCAGAGAGGACGGCATTTCCAGAAGTGCTCTGGGGGCTCCAAGTGGTCCTCCTCTCCGCATCTCTCCTCTCTCTGTGGCCGCAAATCTGAGGTGTTAATGAAAACAAATGAAATTCCGCACCAGCACAAAATTGGTTCTTTATGGCCATTTGGAAAGCAGATTCTTTTGGAAGAGATACCACATGTTTAATTTTATTCATTTACTTCTGTGCATTTATTTAATTACTTTGTGTATAACTGCTACAGTGTTTCTTATTCAGGCTTGGGCCACATTTCTTATTTCCTCCCATTATAATTGTGCTTTGCCTCATTAATTTACATAGCTCAATGGTTCTCCTGAAAAAGAGCTGTGTTTATCAAACTTTTCTACTTTTATTTCTCTCAAGCCTTTAATAAATCTTTTCCTGAAATGTTGGTCAGCACGGAGTCAAGGTAATATGGACTCGCCATTTAACCCCATCTGATACAGCTAGTGAGGATTAAAGTAATCGATTGTTGTGAAGAAATGCATGAATTTGAGCATAAATAACGTATAAAGCTATTTCAAATTTTAAAATGTGGCTTCACTTTTCTCAGGTTAATATTGATGTGACCTTAGGGGGCTTGTCAGCAATAAATATCTTTTTTTATTCACTGGTAAATGGATCAGTATTTTAATGATGGCTGTGCACAGTTCAGATTCACACCTATTTTATAACTTCTAACTTGTAAATCCAAGGGATTCCTAGTCCCAAATCTACCTTTCTAGCACCAGCCCTGCCCCTTCCCTATGTTTTCCAATCATCCTCTACTCTGTCCCGTTACCTTACTGAAGGTCTGGTAGTTTCCTGGTTACTCTGTCTTATGTGTCTATGAATTCAGTCAACCTTTGGCATGGGGTGTCTCTCATACTCTTGATTTTTGTCCCTTTGAGTTTCATCCATCTTCAAAGTCACACCCTGGGTTTCATGTCTTCCATCAAACCTCCTGATCTCTCCTGTTCTACTCTTTCACAATGGTGATTACTGCCTCTAACAACAACCTATACATGTGTCTGCCTTTGTACCATAACATTTTCATCTTATTTTCTTCCATGACAGTCTCATGGTCCTCAAAGATCAGCTAAACAAGTTCAGAATTTATGCACACATGTCTGTTTTCCCAGTATTATGCTTGGCGCAAAGCAGGCATTTGATAGCTCTTTACTGCATGAATAAATAAACCCTACTTCAAACTGTTTGGCCTGATGCATATTCACTTTCTTTACAGAAATTAGTTCCTAACACTGGATAACCTTTCAGCTTAGATCAATTTGACAAGTCAGAATAAAGTTGCTAAAAACATACAGGCATAAGGAAGGGGCAGTCATCAGCTCTGCAGAGCTTGGTAACACAGTGCAGGAAGACGGTAGACATTTTCTGATTCTTGTGCTTCACAAATCGGAACACTTCAAAGGAAAACCGGCCCTGCTGGCTTCTGCCATTTTCAATGACGGTGGTCTGAGGATCTTTGTCACAGCTACATTTTAGGGAATGTGAAAACAGGACGTTACTGAGGATTACCAGCCCACTGGAAATTGTAAACTAATTTCTGCAGTATTAAGAGCTAACAAAATCATGCCATGTTACAGATATTTAATAAGAGCATAAGCTAACTCAACAAATATGACAAGAGTGACCTAGATTGTAAAGTTTAAACAGATCAATTCCTGATTGTAATAGTAACATCAAATTTTAGAGGGATTATACTTTCATAAGGTTCAAAAATCCAAACAGTATAAGTATATGTAGTGAAAAGTCTCCCTCCCATCATTGCCTTGTCCGCCCCATTCCATATCCACATTCAAATCTTCCAGAGGTGACCTCACTTGCTGTTGCAACCTTCCAGGTTATATACCTATAGAAGCTGAAGCAATGAATTCTTATTGTTTCCTCCTCTTAAAAAAACAATAGCACACTATCTACATTGTTTTGCTCCTTGCCTTTTAAAAAAATTTAGCAAGGTATTTTAGGGATCTTTCCATATGAGTATTTAGCAAGCCAACTTTTTTTTTTTGCATACTATACAGTATTCTTTTGTTTGCATACTATACAGTATTCTATCACACACCTGCAGCAACGTTTACTTAATCAGGTCCCTATTTACATAACTTTGCATTGTTTTTAATCTTCTGCTTTCTACAAAGTAATAATGAATAGCCTTATAATACCTTATTTTGAACATGTGCAGAATTATCTGTACAATATCATTTGATAGATTTTGCCACATTGCCCTCTATAAATATTGTTGCATTTTGTACTCCCCCAGTAATGTGTGGAAAATAACCTTCTTTTCCCCAGAGCTACACCAACAAAGTGTATGGGAAAAAATTGGATTGTTCACTGTTGGATAGGAAAAATAAACCATCACCATATAATTTTAATTTGCATTTTGTCAGGGGAAATGACTATGTACATCTTGTCATAGACATTAGAGCCATCTGTATTTCTTTATCTGAAAATTATTTATGTCCTTTGCCCAAATTTCCATTTTGTTGTTGGCTTTTTCTTTCTGATTCCTATAAGTTCTTTATGTGCTAGGAATACTAGTTCCTTGTTTTTTATACAAGGTGCAAATTGCTTGTTGCTCCATTCTGGACATTTCTTGAGTGTGCTTGTGTGTATCTGTTCATACATACACAGGAGCTTTATTTTATGTTAAATTTTCAATATTTTATTGTGTAGCTTTTAGTAAGTCATATCTTGTTTCATTATGCTTTACTTTATTGTACTTGCAGAGACTGTGGTTTTTGTAAGTTGAAGGTTGGTGGCAACCCTGCCTCAAGCAAGTCTAGTGGCGCCATTTTTCCAACAGCAGTTGCTCACTTCCTGTCTCTGTGTCACATTTTGGTAATTCTCACGATATTTCAAACTTTTTCATTGTTATTATGTGTGTTACAGTGATCTGTGATCAGTGATCTTTAATGTTATTATTGTAATTTTTCACCCCCAGAAAAACTATGCCCCTATAAGACAGTGAAGTTAAGTGATAAATGTGTGTTCTGACTGTTCCACCAACCGGATGTTCCCCCCATCTCTCTCCCTCTCCTCAGGCCTCCCAATTCCTTGAGATGCAATAATATTGAAATTAGGCCACTTAATAGCCCTACAATGGCCTCTAATTGTTCAAGTGAAAAGAAGAGTTACACATCTCTCATTTTAAATAAAAAGTGAGAAATGATTAAGCTCAGTAAGGAAGGCATGTTGAAAGCTGAAACAGGCTGAAAACTAGGCCTTCTGCACCAAAGAGCCAAATTGTGAAAGCAAAGGAAAAGTTCTTGAAGGAAATTAAAATGGCTATTCCAGTGAACACACAAATGATCAAGTGAAAACAGCCTTATTACTGATATGAAAAAAATCTTAGGGGTCTGGTGAGCAGATCAAACTAGCCACAACATTCCCTTAAGCCAAAAGCTCATCCAGAAAAAAGCCCTAAATCTCTTCAATTCTGTGAAGGCTGAGGGAGATGAGGAAACTAGAGAGAAAAGTTTGAAGCTCACAGAGGTTGGTTCATGAGGTTTAAAGAAAGAAGCTATCTCTGTAACATCAAAGTAGAAGGTGAAGGAGCAAGTGCTGACATAGAAGCTGCAGCAAGTTACGCAGCAAATTCACACGACATCCATGCTGTAGCTCAAGGATCAAGGAGTAATTTTGACTTCAAGTCTTATTATTTAATAAATACATTTTGTAAGGCTATGGGTGCCATTGATAGTGATTCCTTTGATGGATCTGGGCAAAGTTAATTGAAAACTTAGAAAGCATTCACCATTCTAGATGCGATGAAGAAGGTAAAAATATCAAATGACAGGACTTTGGAAGAAGTTGATTCCAACCTTCATGGATGACATGGAAGGGTTCAAGACTTCTATGGAGGAAGAGACTGCAGATGTGGCAAAAATAGCAAGAGAACTAGGAATTAGAAGTGGAGCCTGAAAATGTGACTGAATTACAGCAATCCCATGAAAAAACTTTAACGAATGAGGAGATAATTCTTATGGCTGAGAAAAGAACTGTGGTTTCTTAATATGGAATCTACTTCTGGTGAAGATGCTGTGAAGATTATTGAAATGACAACAAAGGATTTTATAAACTCGGTTGTTAAAACAGCAGGGTTTGAGATGTTTGACTCCAGTTTTCAAAGAAGTTCTACTTTGGGTAAAATCAAACAGCTCTGCTTACTACAGAGAAATCATTTGTGAAAGAAACAGTCAACTAATATCGGAAACCTCACTGCTGTCTTATTTTAAGAAATTGCCACAGCCACCCCAGCCTTCAACAACCACCACCTTGGCTGGTCAGCAGCCATCAATCTTGAGACAAAACTTTCCACCAGCAAATGGATGACAAGTCACTGAAAGCTCAGAGGATGGTTAGTCTTTTTTAGCAATAAAGTATATTTAAATGAAGGTCTGTATGTTGATTTTAGGCACAATGCTATTACACACTTAATAGATTACAGTATAATTTAAACATACTTTATATCCACTGGGAAATAAAAAAATTCATTTGACTCACTGTATTGAAATATGTGCTTTATCAGAGTGGTCTGGAACGAAACCCACAATAACTCCAAAGTATGTCTGTATTTGCACCAAATTCTTATTCCAAAGTTTTAAAAATATTTCTTATGTTAATATGGTTTCTTCTGACACTTTTAAAGCTGTATTTTTGTCTTTAAATTAATAATCTACTTCAAGTTTATTATGGTATATTAAGTGAACTATAGATTCAGGACTATAGTTTCCTCAAGGTTATGCACTTTCCAACGCTATTTTTAAAGTCTCTGTTTATCCTACTGATCTGTGATATTAGTCTATCATATCATAAATTTCCATATGTTTTTGATCTATTTCTCAACTCGCTATTCTATTTCTTGTTTATGTGGTTAATCTTGCATAATACCACATTCCTTTAATAATTTTAGCACTATTATTAAGTATAATATCTGGTAGGGCCATTTCCATTTTGGGGGGTATTTTGTGGATTTGTTAATCCCTTTTCTTGATTAGGTTAATTGTGACTCTTTATTGGTTTTTTTCAAAGAACTTTATTTATTGTAAAAATGTGGTTCCTATTTCCAATTCTGATCCAAGTGTTATGTAAGTGTTTGAAACTTCTAAGTAATGGTAACTTTTTGTTTTCATATTGTTAAGCATTGTCAGCTATTAACATATAGCTCACTTACTATGTCATTCAGCTCTTCTATGCCCTTACTTAATTGTTGGCTACCAGATCTGAGTTTCCTGAGGAAGGGGAATTAAAGTCTCCCATTTTTATTGTATTTCTGACTATGTCTTTTTTTTAAAAGATTTTATTTATTTATTTGACATAGAGATACAGAGAGAGCACAAGTAGACAGAGCAGCAAGCAGAGGGAGAGGGAGAAGCAGGCTCCCAACTCAGGTGGAGCCCGATGCAGGGCTTGGTCCCAGGACTCCGGGATGGTGACCCAAGCCGAAGGCAGCGGCTTAACTGACTGAGCCACCCAGGTGCCCCCTGACTATGTCTTTTTATAGTTCCTCTTGTTTCCACTTGATGAAACCTTTGATTTTTATTTTACCCTTTCTTTATGTTGATGTAAATCTTCTTTCAATTTAGGAAAGTATTCCTGGACTATATTTTTAATTACATGTTCTATTCTATTATTTTGGATTCTTTGTGGGGAGGGGGGATTCCAATTATGTATATTAGACATGTATTGTAGTCCCTTGGCCTACCTTTTATTTAGATCCTTCTTACTGTAATCCTTTTTATCTTTTCCTTTATATTTGTTTCTTTTTATTTGAATCCTCCTAGTTTTATTTTTCTCTGTCCCATACTGTGCTTTCTGCTGTGTCTGTTCTCCCTAGAACACCTAATTGTGTCTTCCTCCTGTTTCACGGAAATGTTTCTGTAACACATTTTTTCCTATTCCCATCTTAAATTCTTCCAGTTCCCTTTTCTCATTCTTGTAGCCTTCCCTTTTACAGTCCTATCCTTTCCTACCTGAGTTCTTGCAATTCTATCACCATCACTACAATTTTTTTAAAGATTTAATTATTTATTTGAGACAGAGAGAGCATACAAGCGGGGGAAGGGACAGAGGAAGAGAGGGAATCTCAATCAGACTCCCTGCTGAGTGTGAAGACCAAAGCAGGTCTTGATCCCATGACCTTGAAGTCATGACCTGAGCCAAAATCAAGAATTGGACACTTTAAACAGTTGACTGAGCCACAAAGGCACCCTGCCATCACTATGACTTTTTTTTTTAAGATTTTACTTATTTATTTGACAGAGAGAGAGATCACAAGTAGGCAGAGAGGCAGGCAGAGGGAGAGGGGGAAGCAGGCTCCCTGCTGAGCAGAGAGCCCGATATGGGGCTGGATCCCAGGACCCTGGGATCATGACCTGAGCCGAAGGCAGAGGCTTAATCCACTGAGCCATCCAGGTGCCCCATAACTATAATTTTTTAAGAGAACTTCATTTAGACATTAGAATAACATTCTTAATAAAATCTCATCTTTTCAAATTGTTATATAAATGGAATCATGTAATATGTAACCTTTTGGGATTTGATTTTTTTTTTACTCTGTAATTATCTACAGATACATCTATATTATGTGTATCAATAACCCATTCTTTTTTATTTAGGAGTAATATTTCATGCCATGGATATACCACAAATTATTTACCTACTGAAGAATATCCATTATTTTCCAGTTTTTGACTATTGCAAATAAAGTTGCCATTAATATTTGTTTACACATTTTTTGTGTGAGTCTCTTATATAAACCTCATAATCATTGAGAAAAATGTCCAGGAATGAAATTGCTAGATTTTAGGATAGTTGCATATTTAGTTTTCTTATTTATTATTGTATTTTTAAGTACTAAATTTTCCATTTGTTTCTTCTTTATGTCTTCAACTTCTGCTCAGAGACTTCCCATTTCATTGTTAAGGCTTTCTCTTTTTCCATTTGTTATAAGCATGTTTGCTATTGCTTATTAAAACTTTTTATGATGACTGCTTTAAAATCTTTTTTTAGATAACTCTAAACTCCCTGTCACATTTATTTTTGTCCTTTTTCCATTCATTTTGATATCTTCCCGATTGTTGTTGGGACAAGTAATTTTTACTGAACCTGGCCCTTTGGACCATTATTTTACAAGACTCAGGATCTTATATAAACCTTGTATTTTAGCTGGCTTCCTTTGCCAACACTTCATCAGGGAAGGAGGGATGCTGTGTCATTACTGCTAAATAGACGTAGAAATCCAGACTCCTTCTTGGCCTTTCTTGACCCCCAAGGAATGGGGATCTTGTTAATGCTGAGTCAGGTGGGAGTTTCTACTCCCCATTAGGGCACCCACTAATATCTCCCTGACTAGCTGGATAGGAGTCGCCTTCCACCAACACCCTAAGGCCTTGTTACTGTGGGGTAATAGTAAATGTCTGACTCTCCACCGGGACTCCTTTGACATCAACCCAAAGGGGCATGTAATGGCATTTCATTATTGCCGGGTGAGAGTAGAAGTACAGAATCCCCACTCAGCCTTCTCTGAAATCATCCCATAGGGGAGATTGGGATACCTTCTTACAGCCAGACAAGGATGGAAATTTGGCTGTTCTCTCAGTCTTTGTTGGCCTGGGTGGGGATGAAGCCACAGTTTATTTTGTGATGTTAAACTAGGGTAGTACAATTATTGTGTAAGTATTCTGTTTTACTAAGCTGCTCTTTTCCTAGTCTTTTGGCTTGAGAGGAGAGGCTTTATCATCATTCATTCATTCACTCATTCATTTGGACAGGTTTATCCCCCATTCATTCATTTATATCTGTGCTCACTGATATTTTTGAGTTACTAACTTCTTCAGCTCTAAGTCTGGGATATATAAGATGAAAAGAAAGCCCAGGGAACTCACCACAATATCATTCATCAGGTCTCAAAGTCACTAGCTGGTTGAATCTTATCTCCATCTTTTTATATTTTTGTATTTATTTTGTATATAATAATCACGGGTTACTTTGTACTTAGCAGGAGGAATAGGCAAAACTCTATCTACTCAATCTTCCCAGGAATGTTTTCAGGTCATTTATTTTTACTGCAAAGAAGGATATCAGTTTTCCTTTTTCCTTGTTTACTTCCCTCCTCTTTCCTTTCCTTTCCTTCCATTCCTTTCCTTTCCCTTGTCTCCTCTTCACCCTTGACAATTTTTGCCTTGCCTCCTTGTTCTCTCTTTCCTTTTCTTCTTGTCCTTCTCTGCTTTCCCATTTCAATTCCTTTTTTTTTTCTATTTTTTACCTTTTAACCTCCTTCACCCATTTCTCTCACCCCCAAGTCCCCGTGTCTGGCAACCACTAATCTGTTCTCTGTACCTATGATATCTATGAGTGTTTTTTTTCCCCATATGATTTCCATTCACGGTTTTTTTTATGTATTCATCCATCAATGGACACTTAGGTTGTTTCCATGTTTTGGCTACTGTAAATAATGCTGCAATGAGCTTGGAGGCACCTATATCTTTTTTGACTTAGTGTTTTCATTTTCTTGCATAAGTACCCAATAGTGGAATTGCTGGATCAAATGGTGATTCTATTTTTAATTTTTTTGAGGAATCTCCATAGTGTTTTCCATAGTGGCTGTACCAATTTACATTCCCACCAACAGTGCACAAGTGTTCTCTTTGCTGCACATCCTCATCAACACTTGTTATTTCTTACCTTTTTGATGTAGCCATTCTAATAGGTGTGAGGTGATATCTCTATTATAGTATTGGTTTGCATTTCCTTGATTATTGATGGTGTTGAGCAACTTTTCAGGTACCAGTTGGCCATCTCTATGTCTTCTTTAGAAAATATCTAGTCCTATCTTTTGATGAGATTTTTTTTTTTACTGTTGAGTTAGGAGTGCTTTATATATTTTATTTTCTAAGATTTATTTATTTACTTGAGAGGGAGAAGGCCAGGGGAGATGGAGAGAGAAAATCTTAAGCAGACTCCCCACTAAGCACAGAGCCCAATGTGGGGGTTCAATCTCATAACCCTGAGATCATGACCTGAGCTGAAATCAAGAATTGGACACTTAACCAAGTGAGCCAGCCAGGTGTTCCTTTATGTATTTTAGATATTAGCCCCTTATCAGATATACGTTTTGTCAATATTTTCTCCTATTCTCCTATTCAGTAGATTGCCTTCTCGTTTTGTTGATGACTTCCTTTGCTGTGCAGAAGATTACAGCTTGATATAATCCCATTTGTTTAATTTTGCTTTTGTTGCTTTATGGTTACCTTTTAATGAAAAAATTAATGTGTTATATTTAATTGCAAATCTCATCTGTTTCATAGCAACCTTTTCCAGTGAGTTTAATTTATCTTTAAAAATTTTTTCTCAGCTATTTTTTACATTTTCCGTGTAGTACATTGGAACACTGTAAGCAGTATCCTCACCACTTACCATTTACATTTGAAAGAGTTGGATTTATTTAGAGCTATCATCTTCTGAGGACTCTTTGAGTAATGTGGAATAGTAATGACCATCCTTAAGGATTTCCTCCACTCAAGGTTCTCCTGCCTTTGTTTTACAAGGACAGACAAGTTTCCATTGAATGTGCCATAATTGTGTAGTTTTTTCCCTGCCTCTCTAGAACTTTCATATTAAAGTTCTACTACCACTTCCATGTTCCTCAGCTTCATTCATATGCCTCTTCCACCAAGGCCCTTGTCTTCCCAGGTGAATCCTTCACTTTTTAGAAGGTGTGCTTTTCCTGGCATTTTGAGACCTGCCACTTCTGAGGTTCTGGTCATTCTCTATCCCTTCACTCTCCACATTCTCCAGGGCTATTGGCTTATTGGTTTTCAGTCCTGTTCCTAGAAACTCCCGCTTAGAGTGGTACCCTTTCCTTCTGGGTGTGCATCTCTCCCAGCTGTTTCTGAAATCTGCCACCCCCGGGATTCCTCAATACTGACTTTTCTTCCCTGCTTCTCCTGCCACCTCTCCCCACACTGCTTCCTGCAGGCCTCCCTCTGCACCATCTGCTCTTGATCTTCATTATTTTTATCAACACAAACATATATTTGGAGATTTCTCAGTTTTCTTTTTCATCTACTTTCCCTGACACTGACATTTGAGAAATGCATTTATTTACTCATTTCACTCTCTATAGTTCTAATAAGAACACCAAAGAGATTTTAGCCCTAAACCACAGTCATACTGGAAGTCTGATGATCATATTCCAGATTATCATCATGTGATCATTACAGAACTTTTGGAAAATAAGAAAAACATCAAACAAAATGATTCCCAATCCTACCATGCATAAGTAACCATTGTCAACCTGTTGATGTACTTCCTTACAGTCTTTTCTATCATATGTAATACAAATAAGGTTCATTGTGCATACAATTATATATGTTGATTCTTTCACTTAATGTTTCAGATCATTTAAATTTTAAAGAATCACATATTTCCAAGGATAAAAAGACCAAGAAAACAGAGAGGTAGAAGATAAAATAGAACCAATCTTTTTTTTTCTTTTTTATAAATAACTTTATATAATTTAGTGCCTGTGTGAGCTCCCAAGTTACTAGCTCTCCATAATTCACCTAGCTATTTCCTCATTGCTGAACATCCAGTTGCTCCCAAATTTTAGTATTTTAAGTATCACTGATAGACCAGAAAATCATGAATATTTTTGAATATGCTTCCAAATTTGTGGATGTAGCATCAAAGAATATGGACTCTTTTAAGGTTTTTGATACATACCAACATTTTTTTTCCCAAAAATGTTGCTCAAATTAACACTTCCAGCAATAGGATATAAGAGTGTCAGTTTGACCTAGTCTCTGACCATCATCTTAACCTTGATTAGCCAACAAAATGTATTCTTTTGGTTTCCCATCATATTATTCCTATCATGTGTCAATAAGCAGCAGTGATCTGAGCCAACTGCATTTTATAAGCATGATTAGAAGCCATTGCTTGACTCTCAAGTCTGCTCTGCTGTCAGATAAAAATGCTGAAAGGAAACTTGGATGATTGAATGTTTTTATGATCAATGTCCCCTTTCCCCAAATGTAGATTACATTCACTCTATCATTGTCTATTGGGGAATGAAGTTGAAGTTATTGGCTCTGATAAAAAAGGAGTAGTAGGCTATATCATACTTTCATATTAAATACTGATAAATGAAGAAAAGCATTTTGGGGTCTAAATTATCTAGACCATTACTTTAATTTTACTCTCCCTGACATATGATGAGACTGTCTAGCTGCAAATAAATAGTACCTCCCACTGCCTTTCTCTGATTGCCAATAATATCCTAACCATGCTTTTTCTAAGACAGTGAAATATTCCCATATGTCCGAAACATGAATAAAATATCTCTGATGGACCTAACTTACTTGCAATTCTCATTGAACAATAGCTTTATCAGCATTTTGTGTTGAAAACTCTTCTCAACTTTTATACTTTCAGCTTTGTAAGGACTAAGAGCTCACAATGCAAAACTTTACATTTAAAAGCTATAGAAGTGCCCTACAATTTGTTTATCTAACTTGGAGTTTTCAGTTCAATTATCTACAACTGGGTCTTTGCCGTCAATACAAGACTTACCTAAGGAAGAGATCATAACGAATATCATCATTTGGGTTCCCTGATGGGGTTGTGTAACAATAATCCATTAAGACATTCCATCTACAGAAAGAAGTAAGCATAATCCTGAGTCAGAATCTCCTTTTGGGTATTAGTTACTAATCCAAAGGAAGTAAATATCTTACCCCCACAGGATAAAACTGTATTTTGTATTTCAGAGGCTTCTTGTTTTAAAATGTTCTCCTAAGCTCAAGGTGTTTAAAAATATGTAGCAAATTTCCATCTTACATCAAGTGGATTTAAGGCTAATATCACACACACACACAAATTGTGTACAAGACAGCTGTTCAAAGTCTGAAGAAACAAAAGCCAAAAGTGAGCTATGGAGATGTTTCTATGTTCACTCTGAACAATAGTCTTTTGTTTATCTTTAACAAATGACAGAAGATATTATAATGCCACATACAGCAAGGAGTTTGATGCATAAGTTATACATGAAAATTATGCCAGAATCAGTGGTGGTGAGAGTGGGAGTCCATGATAGACACTGTTTTACATAAAAGAAAACCATGAGGCAAATACACAGCCTTCCTCCACAAGGCCATGCTATGCCTAGATTTATACATTATTTCATTCCAACTCTGGTGTTATAAAAATGACTAGTGCATGGAAAGTAAATGCTAATAATTTTTTTAAAATCCTGCATTTGTTAAGATAATTTTAAAGAATCATATATATCCAACATGGGCAATACGAAGAAGAAAGAAAGGGAGAAGGTAAAGAGGAACTAAATTTCCAGCATATATTGGAGAATACTCTCAGGATGCCAAGTTTATGTAATAATATGTGATTGGATATTTATAATAATATTGGATTGGATGTTTAGCTTTTGAATTCCCTTTCAATTTTGATCATTCTGAATTATCTAAAACCTGATCATATGAAACTCAATCATATGAAATTTAATCAATTTGGGGTTTCTTATGGAGATGTTTCTGAGGATCGTTTTATATAATTTTGGCCCAGATCATTATGGGAAGAGTTCTCTGGGTTTTTTTTTCCCATAAATGTGTATTTAATAGTAATATACACATAGAAAAGTGCACAAATCATGCAGTCACAAAATGACTGCATCTGATTCATCATCTTTCAGATGAAAGACTAGAACCCTGTGGTCTCCCAGAAGATCTGTTCATTCCCTCTTCCAGTAATTCTCCCTCCTTCTTTATGGGAAGACTTGTTATTTTCCAATTAATGACACAAAATAAGTGTCACCCCTTAATCTTTGCAATTTGTTATTTCTACTTATTAGCATTCCTAAATGGTGTGGCAATGACAGTATTTTTTAAATAAAAAATGAATGAGCTAAATTTATGATTCATGAGGCTTTATGTGGTCAAAATCTTTTAACTAACAGAAAAAAGAAAAGAGTTTGAAAATACCTGCCATCCAGATTAGTGGCTTGTACAGCTGCAAATACTTTGGTTTTCAAAGGTAATCCTATACTTGGGATAATTAATTGCTGACTGTAGGTTGAATCCTAATGATGAAAAAAATGAGCAATTAATCTGTCATTGTCTTCCAAACAGAATTTACCACTTAAAACAATAATGTCATATAAAAAGGGGACAAATCAACATGAATATACAGAATCAACCCCCCAAAAATCTAGTTAATCCTTTAATTTCTCAGAAGAACTGTTCTTAAATCATATCCAAGTAACAAAATCATTTCCATGCATAAATCTTTTTGTTTCCATAGCTTATCATATATAATGGTTAATGTTCTGTGTATTTAAATTGCATTCAATGGTTAATAGTGATTGACTTATTATATTGACATAATACTTAATTTGTTTAATTATCAGTTGTCAATATAGAGTTTATTTAAATTAATACTTCTTTTACTTAAATTACATTAGTGGCTAATACTCAGTTTCTTTAAGTTATATCTATTTCAGTTTAAGCCCTTTGCCATTGGGGTTATAGGTCTTTATGCTCTTGATAATCTCTCATTTGCCCAAAACCAAATATCTGGTAATTTGAAAGTACCAAAATGTATTTGAAAACCAAAAAAAAAAAAAAAAGACCACTGTGTCCTCTAAGTTGCCAAAATGCATGCCACAGAATTCCTTCACCAAATTCCTTGGCAGTTACTTACAGAAGGGTGTCTCAGGACTTCACTTCTACTTTTCTACCCTTATT
Organism: Ailurus styani; assembly: GCA_002007465.1. NCBI lineage: Eukaryota > Metazoa > Chordata > Mammalia > Carnivora > Ailuridae > Ailurus > Ailurus styani. The sequence continues at coordinate 3,448,741 of LNAC01000051.1, forward strand.
TTATAACAATTCTTTTTTTTAAAGATTTTATTTATTTATTTCACAGAGAGATGACAAGTAGGCAAAGAGTCAGACAGAGAGAGAGGGGGAAGCAGGCTCCCTGCTGAGCAGGGAGCCAGATGCAGGGCTCTCGGGTCCCAGGACCCTGAGATCATGACCTGAGCGGAAGGCAGAGGCTTTAACCCACTGAGCCACCCAGGCGCCCCTTTTATAACAATTCTTAAGAGCTTACTTACATTACTCCCCAGTTTACAGTATTAAAGCAGTAGGTTAGAAATTGAGAAGTAACAGCTTTAGTTTGACAATATAGAAAAAAACAGAAAAAAAATTGTAGGATGCAAAAAAAAAAAAAAAAAAGAAAAGAACTCCTAAAAATGTAAGCTGTCAAATCATTTAGCATGCAAGCAGATTGTTTCCCCCAAATTTAGTAACCCTGAAGACAATGATATTTTGCAGCAAAGGAAAAATGTTAATGTTCATTATGAAATTTCAAAGACATCAGGCAAAGGCAAAATACAGAGCATATTCTGTTTAAGAAGGCCGGAAAGAAAGCAACAGATTTTGAATTTTCGAAATTATAAATTTTTAAAATTATGGTTTGGATGCTTTACATTTGAAAAAGTTGCACTCGTATGGAACATTTCATTCCCAAACAAAATCAGATAAATGAGGGATTATATCTGCATTTATTTTCTCTATTTCTGTGATAAATGATACTACCTCTTCCAACCATTTCTAATAGGTAGTATTTTTATTTCTCTCTCTGGCTCCCTTTGCAAACTTCTCCAAGTATTCCATACTTCATTAAATATACAGATATTATTCTTGCCTCAGCAGGGCATCAGCAGGGTCCAGAACAATGTTTACTTTTTTACAAGTATCATACTGATAAGTCATTTGCAAATGATGGGACTCTGCTGTGGTTTAATCATGAATCATCATATTTTTTCCTCCTAAAGTTGCTTCTAAGTGTATTTTTTTCACTTTGTTTTGTATAGTTGCTTTTTTATTCTTGTTAGTACAATATTGTCCCTCAAGCCAATTATATTTATGTTAGATTTTTTTTCAACTTTTAAGAAACATTCGTAATTACTATAGTACTTTTTCAGATTTACTCGTTCTGTGTTTGCTCAGAGGACACTAATATCTAGGTACAATTCAAGTACACAAAGTGGTCTTCACTTTCCATTTCCACAGAGGAGAAAATCAAAACATTTATATTACACAAAAATAAGGCCATAGTTCAACTTGAAGTAATCCACATATATGGAAATTGCATAGTCAATAAAAGTCATCTTTTTTATAAATAAAATTTTCCTAAGTATATTTACTGACTTCCAGAATACATAAATATAAACAATTGCATGAATCCAAACTAGGTACAACTTTTCTTTCCAAAGAATGAGAGTAATAGATATATAACGTTTTAGCATTCCTACAGGTTAAAAATGAAAAACTCTGCATGTAAAATAAGAAGATATGGCCACTAATGATTATAAAATAATACTCATTTTGAAATGCTGCAATGAAATTACATATGGACAGCTAAATGTTAATGTTCCAAACAAATAATAAGTATGATTTTGGGTCAATTAGTGAAAGGAAACCAATTTTTTTTTAGTGTAAATTTCTAGGTTTTTTTCCTTGTTATTACAATACGATTGACTGTATTCCCTAGACTATACTTTTCACCTTTATGACTTATTTATTTTAAAACTGGAAGCTTGCATAAATTACTAGTTTGGTAATATCCTGTAGCATGGCAAAATATTACATCCATGCCATGTTAAAAAATAGTTGAGGGCAGTGAAACTGTTCTATATGATACAGTAATGATGGATCCAAGTCATCGACATTTGTCAAAATCCACAAAACATACATGAAGAGTGAAACTAAATATAAACTATGGACTTCAGTTAATATATCAATATGGGCTCATCATTGTAATGAATAGACCCCAAAATTCAAGGTGTAAGTAATAGAGGAAATTGTGTACAGGCACAGGAGGTCTATGGGATCTCTGTATTTTCAGATCAGTTTTTCTGTAAACCTAAAAGTGCTCCAAAAAAATTGTCTGTTAATTAAAAAAATACTTTGTGGAGAAATGGTTAAATTTCATTAAACAATTGTTTAGTAAATAACTTTTAAAATTCAATTTAATTTTTTAATTCAACCATTAATGACCCTTTTAACTGCAAGCTGGTTATAAATGAGATGTGTTTATTCTGTTTTCTGAATTATATTTTTTATTTTTTAATATGAATTATATTTTTAAAAGATTTTATTTATTTATTTGAGAGAGACCAATAGCAAGGGGGGGTGTGGGAGGTGGGGAATGGGGAGAGGGAGAAGCAGGCTCTCCGCTGAGCAGGGAGCCCAGCTCGGTAGGATCATGACCTGAGCCGAAAGAAGGTGCTTAACCAACTGAGCCACTCAGGCACTCCCTGAATTACATTTTTAGAATCTGTTCCCATCAGAGCTTTCAGGATGTTGAGTCTTGTCAAATAAAAAGCATGACACATAAAAAAAAATGAGATGTGTTTTGACACTACCTATTTTACTTATAGTCTGATATCAAACAATTGGTTACCTTTTTACCACAGAATTAAAATCCTAAGGTGATCCTCAAATTACAGGCTTTTATTTAGCATTAAGATTCTAGAAAGTTTTGAAGGATTATGTCTAGTTAGCAACAGGAGAATACTATTTCTAATGATAAAGAAAAGAGCCTCACAGCAAAGCTCTCCCTAATCCACACTTCTAAATTTTTATTTTCTGCTTCTCCAGTAAGAGAATAGTTAAACTTCACAAAAAATAACGGTGTCATTAAACACCATGTGGATATATTTTTTTTTAGTTTTTTAGGATCAGGAAGTTTCATCTTTGTTTCACTCATACATAACAAATAATACTAAATCCAAACCAGTCACCTCAATTCTACCCCAGGGAGCTTACGCATATAAATCAACAGATAGGAATTTTCCAATTTAAAAATATTGCTCAAAACAATAATAAATATCTGGCCATATTGGGAATGAATATTGGCACATATTTGCTGAGTATTGTGGAACCGAGTAACTTGGCAGTTTCTCCTTGCAGAGGAAAGTTTGGAAATGACAGAAAGGCAATCTTCATTCCAACACATTTTAATTTGTTGTTTAGAACTCAGTGGTGTCAGACTACAAACTTATAAACATGATTTTTTTAAATGCCTTTGGAAAATGTCCTACTACAATATTTATAGCTCATTATATTCAAAGTATAAAGCACTGACTTTTAAATCAGTTGCATGAATTATAACTCAGTGCCATGATGACATGAATAATAATGTAAAAATCAGATTCATAATTTACAAAAATGTTGGTTGATAGATTGAAAAATTGATATTTAAATCAGGCATTTAAAATGTATGAATAAAAATTTTTAATCAACATGAAAATATCATTTGGGGGATTAATGTTAGAGTTATAAATAGAAATCCATGTATTTTTCACGTTTTGCTGCCACTGTCGATATTTACATGACAAGAGTTTAGACAATACTATGTAGTCAACCCAAATTACTTCAAATGTGACAGAATTGTCATCAGCCAAAATCCATACTGAAAATATTAACACATTCATCCCCAAGAAAAGTATCATTTGGATTTTTCCTATCTTTTTATCATAATAATAATAATATTACTTCCAAAATCTTGACCCTGACTATGGCTACATGCACATGCACACAAATAAATATATGCATATAAATGTAGATAGACACTTGCTGTAACTATGTAGAATCACATTTACAAAAAAAATCTAAGTCATTTATCAACTTTTAAGAACGTAATGGAGTTTTTAGTATACCTTTATCACTAAGATATATAAAAATGCTAGTAAAGATGGATAAATGTTACCAAAGTATAACAGGGTTAATGTGGCTTTTGTAGATTTTGATATAAAATCCATCCGCATAAATGGCTCCTCAGAACTGTGAGAGGGAACATAACACCCTTCACCCATCAACTTACATTATAAAGGAGCAGGTTCAAAGTGCTGACAAATGTACCATTGTTCTCTCTCACAGAAATAGCAGCTGAGGACCTAAAACAGATTTAGAGAAAGGAAAGCATTGATGAGATTTTAAATTAAAAGTTTCAGTTATACATTAATGTTGGATTTAAGGCACTAAAACTCTTGAGTAAGCTTGACATATTTTAACTAGGCCTGGAGTAGGCACACTATTTAAATCACTAAACAGATAAATAATCAAAAAGCTAGAGAGACCAAATAAAGACAGACTGTTCTTTATGATCTTTTTATTTACAAAGGCATCTTTGCATTTTGTATTGCATATATGGGACTTTTTAAAGAAAAATGTCATTCCAATATAACTTGAATCTGATACAAATATGTTTTCATCAAGCCCATGAGAAGTTTCATGAGATCAGGGATTTTGTTTTACTTTGTTCACTGCTAGAACATTGCATGGCACATGGTAGAAGCATAATAAATACTGAATGAATGAATGAATGACTTTCCATGTGCACTGCAGCTCGGGAATGTGTTTACTGGGGAAGTGAGGGGGAGCAGAGTAAGTCCGTGACACCCTAATGACTCACTTCCCTCTACACCTGTATTGTTTTGACTCAAAGCCTTTCTTTTCTTGTTTTTCCAAGTCTTACTTTTCACCAAGTTATTTATCATCATTGTACCATTAAAACCAGCTGTGGTCATTTTTTTTTAAACTGAAAGAAAATGTGGCCTCCACACTCCCTCATGACTAAGATTAAACAATCACTACACCTTTGTGAAAGCAAACCCTAGATCTGAGGAGAGAAGGTTTTCACTCAATTACTCCATTTTGTCAAAACTATCTGACAAATCCAGGGGACTATGCTATAATGTGGACATAACCCTGTCTTGGAGTACGTGCTTTGGGAAAAATGAATGAATGCATGACTATAAGCAAAATGCTATGAGCTCAGTCCACATCTGAAGATCTTTGGCTCTGAGTGATACCACCTCTCTTTGGGAACCATTGGCACCTGTGCAGTTGAGTTGATGCCCCAGCAAGAGCATAAAGTTCCCAGATTCTGAGGCAGGAGAGTCCAACAGTGAGAGCTTATGGCAGAACCGAAGCCAAGCAGGACCCAACACACAGTAACTGTTCTATGCACCAGAAACAGGACAGTCCTGGACTGCATCAGCACCCAGAGTTCTTAGCTTCTTGGGCAATTCTAAAGGGCATGAGGAGAACCCCCAGGCAGACATCTGACCAGTTTGAGCCAGTTTTAATTTGGGGGGAAATAGATATATCTGATCTGTTGATATGGGTCATAACAAGGTCAGGTAGATAGAATGTGAAACAAGGATAGAATGTGAACTTACGAGGCAAGCTGGGTATTATTAACCAGGTACTCCAGTGGGTAGCTACAACTAAATTTATAAAGAAGCCCAGGTAGATAGCTGATGATTGTTGGTGGGTCTGGAGTATCAATAAATCCCGAAATATTTCCTATTTGTACTGAAGTTGCATTTCCATAAGCACTGACTCCAGGAATTGTGGATACCTATTAAAATGGTAGATCAAGTTCAATGATTAAATAGCTATATGAAAATCAAGGCATTTCATATGCAAAATAAAATATTAGATCATTAGACCCTAAAACACTTAGATCCTAAAACATTCCTAGGGTCTGTTTCATCTACAACATACCATAGTTTTGAGATTATATATACATAATGCTATTTATAAGTGATTATATATGTCTTTTAACTAACAGAAACTTCATATTCACCAAAGACACTATTCATATTTCATAAATAAGAAAGCAGAGAGATTACATGTTCAGAGGGTTACAATAAGTAATTTGAAAGTGTTCATGAATAAGGTCCAAATTCTGTGGCCTGATTTAAAAGATCCCTGTTAATTTGATCTTGTTTTCCACTTTGGCTTCATATCTCCAGACTTCTACTCTTGGCTAATAATGACCCAGCCATTGGGATGCCTGAGTGGCTCAGTCAGTTAAGCATCTGCTTTGGCTCAGGTCATGATCCCAGCATCTTGGGATCAAGTCTCCCATCAGGCTCCTTGCTCAGCAGGGAGTCTGCTTCTGCCTCTGCTTGCCACTCCCCCTGCTGTGCTCTCTCTCTGACAAGTAAAATAAAATCTTTAAAAAATAATAATAATAAAAATAATGGCCCAGCCACAAGGCCCTTGTGGCTTCACACATGCTCCCTCTGCCTCCATCCTCCCCCACTCAACCATGACGTATCGTGCTTCTCCCCTAGATCTCATCTTCCCTAGGAAAGCTCCTGACTGCCCAATAGGCAGTGCTCCTGTCCATCACAGGAGGAGGCACGGTGCATGAGCAGTCTCCTGAACTGGCAGTCCCTTCACTGGAATCAGAGCCCTCTGTGGGTAGGGAGTCCTCTCAGTCTTGTTTGCCTTTGCATGGTCAGCACCACACAGTGACACCAGCATCTTGGGGCCCCAGAGATAAATTCTGATCAAATGAATTAAGGTCACAAATTTTCTGAGGGTCAATCTGAGGGCCTTCCTCTGTGGTACATACAAGGAGACTCTCATCTCTTTCCAGGGCAATAGCTCACAGATGGGTTTCAGGGTGATCATGAACTCCCAGGAGTTATATTAAAATATTGTCCATATGTGTATTTTCCTGGGACTGATTAGCTTTCATTGGATTCTTCAATCCCACTAAAATTTAAGGACCGCCATTTTAGGAATACTCTTGACTTTCAATCTTGACTTTCTTGACTTTCATAACGCCATAGAGGAATACAGCTTCTCCCATTATGTCAAAGACAGTGTGACACTCATAACTACTTTTAGCAGGTATTATGGAAACGTGTAATACTTACTTTTCAACAATAGAATAAACTTCATGCATGAACTTAGAGGTACATGGGCAAAGCCAAGGCAATTATCAAGCTAATTCATGAACAGAACCAGAATCATTACAAATGAAAACATTTTTCATTCTAATCCAGTGATGTAATAGTCTACTTAATTTTTCCATGTAGGATTATCCCTGGACCAGTCTCCAAAGCTGGTGACGTCTATAGCAAAAATGAAATAATAAGCAGATCTTCCCCTCCGCTTACACTTCCCTGCCTGGCTAACTAGACATACCAAGTCTGTGAAAACAAAATAAACAACACACACGCACACACATATAGCAACCTTTATACCCAAGTTAATCAGTTTTTTAAAAAGTAAATAGCACAATCTCATAAAACAAACTGAGGGTTACTGGGGGGTGGGAGGGTAGGGATAGGGTGGATGGGTTATGGACATTGGGGAGGGTTTGTGCTTTGGTGAATGCTGTGAAAGATGTAAGCCTGATGATTCACAGACCTGTACCCCCTGGGCAAATAATAAAAATAAAATTAAAAAAAAAAAAAACAGATCCAAGGACAGGTCAGGTGAATTACAAAAAAAAAAAAAAGTAAATAGCACATACGCGTACCAACATGCACGTGCGTGCACACGCACACACGCACACACGCACACACACACACACACACACACACACACACACACACACACCCAAATGCTTTGCCTGGCATTTCTCCTGAACTATTTTCTTGGCAGCATGACAAGACTTAAATCCAGAGAAGAAAGCGCCCTGAAGGAGAGATCCCAGGGTATGGTGGGAGGAGGGAGACCTTGGCTCTCCATATGGGCTCCTCCCTCCACAAGGAAACACAGACATGTAATAATCAGCCTGTGTCACTCTCCCTCAGGCCCACCTCATAACCTCTCTGCGCACAACTCAGAGAGATGAATAAATGTTTCTAATAAAAAGATTCAACAATACTCACGCTGCAGGCTTGGAAATGGCCATGGGCACAATATTCTAACTGCCCTCCAGGAAAAGATAAAGAAGGAGATCAAAGAAATCTCTCTTTCCTGTCTCCCATCTCCCATCGAGTCTTAGAAAACCTGCCCTTAGAGAAATTAAGCCTTCCCCTTTAATCCCAAACATAATTTATGAAAAGGAAAAACCAGTTTCTCCTCATTCATTGGGCCAAGTGGTCATGCTCACTGTATCTCCTTTTTGTCTGTGTTAGGATTTACCAATAAAATTATATTTAAACAAGCAAAATGAAAAATAGTACTCAATGAATTTCAGTATAACACCCTTCAAACCATAATATTTATATTCCAATTAATTTTTATTTTTAGTGTTCCAAGATTCACTGTTTAGGTACCATACCGAGTGCTTCAATTAATTTTAATTCCTGGGAGAATCAATTCCTTATTCAGTTTGTTTTCTTTTCTTTTTCCTTTTCTTTTCTCTTCTTTTATTTATTTATTTATTTATTTATTTATTCATTTATTTATTTGGTGTTCAATGCAATAATTAAATCAGTAGCATAGACTAGTGGTTCTCATTCAGGGTGGAAATATTTGAAGCAGTATTTTGATTTTCACAATAACTACAGAAATTTCCTTTTTTGAACAATAATACTGGGATTTCATGAGTAAGACTGGATATGAAAAACATTTGGAAATTCAAAGGACAGTCCCACACAATGAAGAATATCCCACTGAAAATGCTGACAGTCCTCTTCCACTAAACACTGCTGTGGATCATCCTGTGGTAAACATGGACCTAGAAGATTCTGAGTTTCCTATTCTGTATTTCATCTTTCCTTTTGAATGAGGTCACTAAAAACCGATGGACCAAGGGATTCATTGCCAAACTCACCAGAACAAACAATTTTTGTATGATAAGCGAGTTCCATAAAAAGCATGAGAAGCATAGCTAATGATAAACTGTAGGGAAATATTCATCAATGTCACTAGCACAAATAATGTTGTTTAGAATAGCACAGCTGATCTCAGGCCCCTCAACTCTCAGCGATAATAAGCAGAACCATTACTGGGAAATAAAATTGTATGTCTGAAGCCTCAAACAGGCAAAGGAAGTGATTTGTTTAGTTTTATTGGAATTTTTTCTTGAAAGATAGATTATTTCATGAAATGGGGAGACTTTTTGTCATGACCCCAAACCTAGCACGCAATTTCACACTCATCTTACCACTAAGTTGTTTCCACAGCCCTCCAAGGTGCTGAGATTGATGATGAAAATGACCACTGCAGGAAAGGTGTTGTTATTGATGAACCCCCTGCAGTGGGCGTCCCCATGCCTTCCGTTCAGTGCCAGATCAGTTTCAGAATAACCCGAGAAAAGTACAGTGCAAAAATTAATCTTCATTGTAATGGCTTGCACCCCACAGTAGACATTGATGTCTCTTTCAGCTGAAATAAAAATATATAAAAAAAACCCTAAACATTAGTCACAAAAGCACAGCACAGGGTACAAGAAAAACTTTAACATCCCCTAATGTATTTACTCATCCCTTCAGTCTGTTTAACTGATTCCTATAGTTGAATATACCATAATCCAATGCAAAAGTTAAGAAAAGTAGCCAGGAAAAATAGTCTTAGATTTAGTTATTTAGGAGTTAGAAAATATCTCTGTTTCTTTGTGTCTGGTATACAGTGGATGTGCATTAAATGTCAGTTGAGTATTACAGAATGATTAGAGAATTGAGTGGAAAAAAATCAGGTTACAGAGAAAATTCAGAGCTAGAGTAAATGAATTATTCAGATAGCCTGTCCAGAGTAGTGAGACTCACTACAAATGATGCATCTTCCCAAGTGTAAGGAAAAAGCAGTTAAAATCCATTGTAAGCCATATTGCTGAGCATTTGGGTGTTTTGTAACCCCTCTTATCCAGGATGGAGAAACAAAAGCTGTCCATCAGAATTCCACTTTATTTTGCCTGTATTAAATTACTCTAGAGAGAAAGGAATTAGAACAAATGTGCTGATACTACCAAAAAAAATGCATAGCCTGCTCTAAGAAAATTTTACCAATGACTATGCCAAAATAAAAGGAATGATCTAGATGTGGAAATTTAAAACACAATTATCACAGTTTCCATGACTATTCCACGAGTTATCAGTGATGGGCTCCATTCTAGGTCTATAGAGGTGAGCACATGGCACACACACAAGTTTTCATATCTCTATTTAATTATTTTTCTACATATAATGAAGAAAATATATGTAGCAAATGGAGAGGTGGGTTGGGAGGCAATTCCCCAGTGGCAAAAGCTTTTAATTTTATTGTTTTTGGTAACTGTCATAAATTGAATCATGTCCCTCCCCCATCATAAAAAAGATACACTGTAGTCTTAACTCCCAGTCTGTCAGAACATGACCTTATTTGGAAATAGGGTCATTATAGATAAAATTAGTTTAGATGAAGTCACACTGGGGCGCCTGGGTGGCTCAGTGGGTTAAAGCCTCTGCCTTCGGCTCAGGTCATGATCTCAGGGTCCTGGGCTCGAGCCCCGCATCGGGCTCCCTGCTCAGCAGGGAGCCTGCTTCCTCCTCTCTCTGCCTGCCTCTCTGCCTACTTGTAATCTCTCTCTCTCTGTCAAGTAAATAAATAAAATCTTTAAAAAGATGAAGTCACACTGAAATACAGTGGGTCTCTAATCCAAAATGACTTGTGTCCTTACAAAAGGAATACCATGTGAGGATACGGACACAGGGAGGATGCCACGTGAAGACACAGAATTGGAGCGATGCATCTATAAGCCAAAGAATGCCAAAGATTGCCGGCAAACCACCAGAAACTAGGAGGGGCCAAGGAAAGATTCTACCCAGAGTGTCAGAGGGAACATAGCCCTGCTGACACCTGTATTTTCAACTTCCAGCCTCTAGAACAGTGAGACAATAAATTATTCTTGTTTTAAGTCACCCTTTTTGTGGCATTTTGTTGTGGCAGCCTTAGGAAATTAAAACAATAACCTTACCACTTTCTAACACTCCATTTTACCACTAGAAGTATCAAAAACAAGCATCAGGTTTTCAAAATGTGGACGTAAACAAACAAAAAAAATTGACTAAGCTATTTGGAGAAATAAATTCATTTTTCTCAAAAAAGGAAAAACAAGCAAACCTAAAAGATATTTTTAGTGAATGAGATGATGTTCACCTAAGTAATACATAAATGTCACTCAATATTTTTTTTGGCATAATATTACTGGCTTAAATACCTCAAATCTAATCTAAGGTTAACAGTGTTCAACAGCACAATTCTTTGGAGTATTCATTCCCCATACTGGTTTTTACAGGAAAAGTGAGTCATATTTTGAGAATGTGAATAAGTAAAAATGAAAATTTCTTGTTTGGTTATGATCTTAAACTCATTGCAAAAAGAAAGAAAATCTTTGTCATGGTTAAAGATGAAGAGAAACATGGAAAATCTTTTTCATGGCCAAAAGGCAAATATTAGGCTAGTTATTATAGAAAACTCCAATATTCCCTTTGTAGATAGAGTCAATTATGAAGTACATAGGAAACAATAAATACTACTTAAAACTGGGAAAATATCTCTATTAGCTTTCACCAACATTAGCTATTTAAATGCAACCATAACTTTTCATGATGCTCTTTACTAAATAATAGAGTTCATTTTAATAAATGTTTGAGTGTCTACACACTCCAAATGAGATCTTATATCTATTGATTGTTCTCCATCTACATTCTGTTTTTTGGCTCATGCCACCACTATCTCTCGCCCTAGAATATTATGTTAGCTTCCTACCTGGTTCCTTGATTTCCACTCTTAACCCTCTCTAATTAGGATAGCTATTAATAAATGAATCCAATCATTTCACTTCTCCTCAGATCTTCAACAGCTATTCATTTCACTTGTGCTGGAATTCCAAATCTTGATCCAGGTCCTCAAGATGCTCCATGATCTGCCATCTTTCTTACCTCTGCATTCACATCACTGTACCATCCCCTTTGCTCCCTACCTTTCTTTCACTGAACTTTCTTCAGTTCTCTGAAAGCATCACACGGAGTGATGAAAACAAGAATAGTTGTTACTTCCAGGGGTGGAATTGTCTGGAATAGGGGAAACAAGGAAATTTGTGGAGCAATAAAAATGTTCTTTATCTTGATCTGAGTAGTAGTTACACGATTGCATACACATGTCAAAATTGCAAGGTGCACCCTTAAAATCGGTATAAATATATAACATTATTTTATATAAGTTATCTCTCAAATGCTGTATTTTAAAAAGTCTAATACAGATTTGTATGAGGCCTTAATCAGTGCTCTTTTCTCTGTTTAGGATGCTCTTCTTACCCCCAGTCTTTGTCTGGTTAACTCCTATTCATTCTTCAGGTCTCAAATTTCTTGTCCTATCCCCAAAGACTTTTCTGATCCCAAATCTAAATTATGCCACTCCATTATGCTATCATATTGCCTTAGGATCATATGTGTATTTTTCTATTTGTCTTCTCTATAAACTGAAAGCCCCAGAAAGCAGGAAGCTATAATATTCATTGATGTGAATATTTAACTAATTAATCAACCACATCAAGTATTGGAACACTAGACTGCACTGAGGATTTACAAAGTAGCGGAACATGTTCTCAACTGCATCATAGTCCATAAGAGGAGATAGATGTGGTCCAGTCTGACAGAAAGACTGGGCAGAGAGCTTTGGGGTGGTTCCGAGAGAGAACCTCGCCCAGACTAGTTGGTTAGGAACAGTCTCCTGGAGAAGATGCCCCTGGCCTGAGTTTTGAAGCATCAGTAGAGTTGTTGATATAAAGGAGTAGAAATTTTATAACACAAAGGGGAGTGTGAATAATGACACAAGTGTGACATATGCCCAGGCTTATTTGAGAACTGGATAGTTCTGTTTTCATTAGAATTTAAAATGCGAAGAAGGAAATGGCAGGAAAGGAGGCCAAGTGGCAAACACACAGGCAGAATCAGAGGAAGCCATTTCATACAAAATGGTCTCCATAAGGTAACAAAGTGTCTACCTCAATGTAGGATCAAATTCTCAACTACCAGTGAGTTTACTGAAAACTCTCTTTCTGTCCAGTGAACAGAGAATTGTATCCCTTCATTACTTGGAATATCACAAATGCATCGAAGTGAATACAAATCATTAAATATGTTACAAAAGAGAAATATCACTCCACTTAATTTAAACCAACTAAAGACTTCAGCTTCTTCACCTTCATTTGAGAGGAATTAGTGGATACTTAGAATAACTTAATAAATGGCAAAGATTACTTTGCCCAGATGTAGAGCTCTCTTCAGTTTTCTCCGTTTAACTGAAGACTTATAACTCCTGAAATGGAACTGAATTTGCTACAAGCTGATCCCACTAGGCGATATGATAACAAGCTAAAGGCTTTTTGCAGTAGAAGAAAAGAGATCTGTTCAAATCCATCCTAACCTAGTTTTCTAAAGACTTTTCACCATCCCTTCCGAGAAACACATTTTTTCCTGGTTGTAGATACTAAAGACATCCATTCAGCACAACTTTTCCATTTGTGAGGCTTTGAGGAGGGAGAAAAGATACTTTAAGTTGCCAAAGGGCAATTTCTGCCAAAATAAGAGAAGTTTTCTTTCTGAGTTAGCGAATAACAGTTGCTCTCAACAACTAAATTTGTTCAACGTTTTTATTGTCCAATCTCTGGTCAGAATTGCTATAGACTTTTGAACAACACTTGAGTATTAAACAACTCAATGAGTATAAGTTAAAAACAAGATCAAGGAATAAATATCTTTAGATTTTTTGACTTCTAGTGTTTTGTATTTAAAGATACTAAGCATGTTTTTCACAGGTCAGCTTACAGAGTTTATGTGGAGTTATACTGACAAAATAGCTATTTTGCCCCTGATATTTTAAAGATTTGTTTATTTATTTGAGAGAGAGAGAGAACAGTGGGGAGAGGCATAGGGAGAGGGGGAAAGTGCCCCAAGCGGACTCCTCACTGAGGACTGAGCCTGACATGGAGCTCAATTCCGCAACCCCAAGATCATGCTTGCAGCCAAAACCATAAGTCAGATGCCCAACCAACTGCTCCACCCAGGTGCCCCTCCCCTGATATTTTAACCAAGCTAAGTTTTTCATAAGAATAAAAAAATACAGTATTATATCAAATTCAGGTAGAAATAAAGAAATGCTCTGTACTTCTTTCTCTTATCAATCAGGCCATGATTTTGTCTTCACTTTCTTAAATTATGCAAATTTTAAATATCCTGTCACACTATCAACCATCTATCTCACCACATAGAAAAAAAAAGTGTCCATATTTGGAGTTCATAGAGTATTATTACCATATAAATGGGAATAAAGACAGAATGAATCCAATTCTATATATATGAATAAAAATCTCATTCTACTTCTTTATTCCCAATAAGTTTCCATTCTTAGAACACCTAACTACAATTTTTCCTTTAGACACAATTACTGACAATATATTTACAGCATATCATTCGTATATCTAACAAGTATATCTAACTTTCTTCTTTTTCTCAACAATTCCACACTCAACTAGCTTAAATCCAATGGCATCCAGATGAGACTAAAGATTCCCAGCTTTTGATAGATTGACTGATCTTCATCTCATCTCAATACTGTTAAGTTTGAGATCTACCTTTACTTTCACTAACATCAGAATATTAATTTTAATATTCTCTAATTATTACCTGGAATAATAATAGCATAGAGCAAAACATTATTCAAATAATTTGCATATATATATTCTGTGATACAAACATGACAACAGCCCCAAAATATTTAGCTGTAGGCTAGTACTCAGCCCCGTAGAGCAGTGGCCCAAAATATTCTTCCACTATTGATCTGAAAATATAAAAATCTCCGTAAGAAAATCAGCAACCCTGGGGTCAGTGTATTTAAAAAAAAAAAAAGGCAAGGTGCACAGGAGTTTCAGTGGAGTGCCCGGGTGGCTCAGTCGGTTAAGCATCTGCCTTTGGCTCTGGTCATGATCCCAGGGTCCTGGGATTAAGCGCCATGTTGGACTCCCTGCTCAGCAAGGAGTCTGCTTCTCCCTCTGCCCCTGCCCCCTGCTCATATTCTCTCTGTCTCTCTCTCTGTCTGAAATATATGAATAAATAAAAATTTTTAAAACAAAATCAGTGCCATCAGTTTTATACAAGCTAGAGGCTATTCCTATTTATTTTCAAGATCTAAACTACATGCTACTTCACATCAACAAAGTATTTTTTAAAACTACTTATTGTATCCATATTGTCAGTCTCTTTGCTAGACTCTCAATATAAAGGCATTAATAACACTCCTTTACTTCAAGATGTTCATGTTTGATTAGAGGAGACAGAAAAATTAGACAATTATAAAGCAGCCTGATAAAGACATGATAGAGGCTTATATACATGTTGTAGACAACTTTGCCTCTGTAAGGGAGAGGTTTTTGGAAGGGATTGTTGAGAAGAAATGAAATCATTCCAGGGTACCTGGCTGCTCAGTCGGAGGAGCATGCGACTCTTGATCCTGGGGTCATGACTTTGAGTCCCATGTTGGGTGTGGAGATTACATCCATCCTTACATACATAGAAATGAAATCATTCTAATGGGCTAAACTTACAAGAAATTGATTAGATGATGGCATGAAGAGAGAGAGAGATGTCAAAGTGATACTCAAATTTCTAGCTTTATCCCTGAGATAAGGAGCATAGGAAAGAAAAAGAGGAGACATGTACAACAGGTCAGAAATATGATTCTAATATCTGGAGAATAGAAAAGAGCAGAAAATAAAAATTCGAGAATCACCAAATACTCAATGTATCGCTAATAAATGATAATAGTAGATGAAATACTCATGACGGCATTCAGGTAAGAAGGGAAATGATCTGAGATCAGAAAAATAATATCTAAGTTGTCCATTTACTGAGACTTTCCCTCACTTCCCAATGGAAGGTAATTATTCTCTCGTACTCTATCTTGCATCCCTTGAGCTGTGAAGCTACTGACCTGCTTACATTATATCTGGGAGTGGATATTTGCTTTCCCAGTAGATTATGATCTTATTGAAAGCTCTGGATTTCCCCAGGTACCTAATAAATATGCCTCAAATGTCTATTAAAACGTGCTTAATTCAATTCCTTCACAAACAGCATACATGGTTTCTAATGGTTAATAATAAGTTCCAAGATTCACAAAGAAAATATGTGTGCAATTCATACAGTGTCATCTTGACTGTTCATCCAGAACTTATATTTCCTATCTGTACTCTGCCAAGTGCCTGAGATGATTACTGTTTTTAGACTTTTAGTCAGACATCAATATCTTTAATGTCACATATTTTCTGACTTCCAATTGAGAAAATTCAACCCATTAAATAATACGAAATTAATAGATTTTTTTCTATTTTTGTTTAGGTATTTAACCTTTTAAAGTGCATTAGTCTTGGTAACTAATTATCTTGCCTCATTACTAATAATGATTTTTTAAAATTATTTTCCCTTAACAGTGATAGATTTGCTGACTCCTGTTGTCATCAATAGTGAGCGAGTGCATGACAGCCACCTGGGGTTGACATACACAGTGTGGTTATGTAGCAGCACAAACTTAGCAAGACATCATGAGTACCATTCTTGAACCAACACTTCTTATGCTTTACTGTTCATATGTATTACCAGAGAATCTTATTAAAATGCAGATTCTGATTCAGGAGATCTTGGTGGGGGGTGGGCCGATTTGTCTGTTTTTCACAAGCCCCCAGGTGATGCCAATGTTGTAAATCTCTTAGCCAGTTGAACTGCATAGTCACACCTATATACTTGGGGAAGAAGCTTACCCTTAGGGTGGATTCTATCTGGTAGGATTTAGCACTCCCACCAAATGCCTATTTGTATGATTTACATGCTAACAAGAAAAAAGTTTGGATGAAAAAGTATGAGAGGATAGGAGAGGAAGGGTGAGGAGGGAAGAGGGAAAGAGAGGGAGAGAAAGAGGAGGAATCATGAAGGAGATGAATCCTGACTCCTTTTCTTGTCTGAGAAACCAACCGGTTTTGAATATCAGTGAAACAGGGCTTATAAAAAGCTTTGCAAGACTGAGCCCAAAAAAATCTTAGTGCTCAGGTGACCGTGTGTGAAACAAAGCTGGGAATAGGATTCTGTCTTCTTCTTTCCCCACCTCTCCCTCATCGCATAAACCAAGTCAGTTTAATGACTGGAGGACCACCTCAAATGACAAGTATGCTCTGGGCACCTTCCCCAAACCAGAGGAGACATGGGGTGGGGGTCGGTATCTGTTGTGAGCAGATGGAGGCTCTGTCCAGGTCGGAGGCAGATACAGGGAATCCTGTGAATATGACTCCACCTCTGTTCATGGGCTGGATTATATGCCCTTCAAAGTAGCATTGAGTTGAAACTGATCATGTGAACCAAAACCTATTAAATAGAATAGGAGGAGACTTTACTACACTGAAGAGTACACTGCTTTGTAGTACTATAGAAATCTCACCTGGAAAGAATTTACTTCCTGAACTCCAATTCTTGGACCTCCAGGAATTTACTTCCTGAACCTCCAATTTACTTCCTGGAACTCCATTCCAAAACTAATTTATGTCATTTTAGCAGATTATGAGTAATTTATATATAATTTCTATTTCTATCTCTGTAAAATGAGAGGAAAACTATTTGGCACTATATAAACTTAAAATTGCTTAGAGAACAGATGCTATGTTCATTGTTTTAACTCATTCTTTAAAGTTGATTTTCCTCTCAACAAGATTTTATACAATATTGAAATTTTGGTGCTAAATGAGCAAGAAGTCCCAAAGGGGTAGTGATATTTCATCCACACAAAACACCAGCAGCTGATGGAGAATTTAAGGTGGGTTAGGAATTCAAGTTTCCTTTCTATATGGAACAGGTTTCTTGCCACCTTGGTTTTTCACATCTGTTTCTCATTAGCAAATGCAAGCTGTTGTTTCTAGCGCAGCAGGAAATTCATATGCAGTCTGAGGCAAATTTTGCAGACCTGTATTTATAGTAGCTGCTCTACATTCTTTGGAACCAGAAGAGATTGGTCATCTCTTTCAGGCAGGAAAAAGCATATAGGTTTTACTTGCACAAGCAGAGGAAGTGAAAAATTCATGCAACAAAGAACTTCTTTTTGGAAATAAAGAAGGGTATGGACTCTGAATTATTAAGTCACTGAACCTGCTGACTAATTATTCTTCCTGCCACTGCATTTTATCACTTAGATTAATCAGGAAGTGATCAGCAATTGCCGTCTGGATCAGTTCTTCATCTGGCCCAGTAATGGCAGTCACAGGTGCAATGCAGAAGGCAGGCATCCTCTGGACAACTTGGAGACCAAAACATTACACTACTAGGCAAGGCAGGAGATTTGGCCCTTCTTATCACAGAAAGTCCAAAACATATTCCCTTGAATAATTATTCCATTAACCACTCTTACTTTGGGCACAGGATAATGCAATGGTTCAGCAGAGCCTAAGACAAGATTAGAGAGTTCATTTTGCTTGACCCCCCATAAATTCAATTAAATTGGTGATCCTTAATTTTATTTCCTGTGGAACACTTCTATTTACTGAAATATTAATAGCTATCACTGGAAAAAAGATTTCCTTAGTCAAGCAGGTACTTAAAAGGCTAAACAAGTTTTCCTACTATGTGATTTTTCAGTTTAATGTGATAATTCCCATTTCGATTCTTTTAAACTTAGTATTCATTTTAAGGCATCATGGTTTGATGGAAAGAGTCTCAGTTTTATATCTCTGTCAATTTCTAGCTTTGCAACATTAAACAGATGCTAATCCTCAATTTCCCCATTGTAAAATGATGTTAAAAGATTTTATACGTTTGTCAAAAGGAATACAAGAATTAGTAATGGGTGTGTCACTAAATACATGGAACTCATTGTCTTCTTCCTTATTAGTGTTAATTTAAATAGAATACAAAATGACAAGTTGTGTAACACTGACTTATATTCAGTTTCCCACGAGTGGTTAGTTCGCAGAGTGTTGAGCCACAGAGTTTCTGGAGCTATAAGCCTAATCTTTCCTTGATTGTGCCCTTATCATTAAAGACTTCTTAGAGGCTAACCCTTACATGCTACCATCTTCCAAAAAAGGGGGGTAGTTCTAGAATGGTATTTGTCAGTCACAGAGGCCAAATGCATTTATCCATATATTTAATTTTGGCCAAATAATTCTGTGGTACTCCAAAAGTCAACTGTGGTTTGAATTTTATTCTGGGAAGGAAGAGCACTACCATAATGTCAGTGGGGTATAATTCTGCCCCCTGCTATCAGCTTGGATAGCCAAGAGTTAACTACCTTTAAAATTAAATGGTGTCCCTTTAAATTTAAAATGAATTAAACCATGGCAGTTCCCTTGGCCCAAGGATAAATGCCATGGAAATTAAAGAAAATAGTTCTGATGTCATGAAACAGCAAAGGTCAGATAGGGTGAGATGATTACTTTCATCATTATTAACATTACTTTGCATTTAGATAGCCCCTCTCCTTTGCCAGACTCATTCTCATTCTATCCCATTGCTCAGTATCTGAGCAGCTTGTGGAGCTCCTGATGACATCAGGGTGATCCTGATGTGGAAGAGAAGCCGCAAGTCAAGAGGGGAGTGAGCAATTAACCTGTATGCTTTATTTGCTCACTCTAGTCTTCTTCTGCAAATGACCTGCAAAAATGGGCTTGCTTGAAAATAATACCCATATAAACTTAAAGCCTCTCCTGGGACTTCTGAGTTCTCTGGATCTAAGACTTTTTTAATATAGATTTTCCATTGTAATTATATATGTGTGCATGTGTACATGTGAGTACGTGCACGTGCACATACATTTGGAAAGTCTGCATATTTGTTGTCTAAGCTGAACACTAAAAGTGCTAACATGTATAAAGACAAATACAAATTAAGAGGCTTCCTTCTCCCTGTTTAAAATAAAGGAAGAAACTTCTCCCTCTCTTTTCTTAAAACATTTACATCAGAAAACTTGCAATTCTAAGTACTTTCTCCTCTCCTTGAAATGTATATAAATCCTTTGACGACTAGATAGGCCTGCTGTCAATATTTATGACCCAGGAATTTTTCTCAAGGATCAGGGAACCATCTGTTGGAAATGTAAACATCAAGGAAAATAACCCCCCTATATCACAGTTTCTGTGGGAGGGTGGAAGCTTCTCTTTGGAGGGAGCATGGCTCCAAATTACAAAAAGGACTTCCTTTTGTAAAGATAGGAGTTTATTTTTCCTCTAGATAAAGCCAATATGCTAACACAGATGGTCATCCCAATTACCAGGTATATTTAGAATGAACTATATGTGACAAATGGCGCTGTCAAGTCCTCTTATTTGAGGACTAGTTATTGTTTATCTTGAAAACATATGTAATGGGTTGCATCTGCTTGGCTACATAAAAGAGTAAGATTTCTTTCTGTCTTTGCAATCTCTTGATGGATTGTTTATGATAAGCCTCACATTCTGGTTTAATGTTTATTCAATGATAAGTGTTTTCAACTCTACTCTCCTCGTGGAGAGCATTTCTGGATGTCAGGAAGGTTTTGTTTTTAATTTTATTCCCCTAACACATGACCGTGCTTTTAATTGGAATAATGAACTAAAAAAAATAATTGTATACACTACGTCAGTTCTTCCTAACCATAAATGTGCATTAGACTCATCCGTAGGGTTTAAAATACACCACTATCAGAGATTTGGACACTACGTTGTTTACCACTGTAAAGCAGTGGAGTAAAGAGTTTTGGGGTAAAACACTTTTAACAACTATCCCAGGTGATTTTAATGCAGGTGGTTGGTGGGCACCATTATAAATGAGTGTTTTAACATAATTTTTAAATTTCCCATATGAAAAGTACTTCCTTATCCTGTCCTAGCCCCTTCCTGGCTCATTTACATGTTTTATTTACCTTTACAAGTATGTAAGTACAAGATCAGGTAGATCCTCTCTGCTGAGCAACCTTTTTACATTTGGCCTTCTTTTCCGAGCATAATAGGGGAAAGCTTGACTCCCCTCACTGGCTCCAGCCAGGCCTCTGGGCCCTTTCGCTTCAGAGGGCCTCTGCCTCTGCCTCCCATGTCACATGAGCATCCCTCAACTTCTCTGCCCATCTCTTTTATTTCTCCTTCTCTCCTAAGTCGGAGAAAGAGCTACCAGTTCCCCAAGGTTAACTCCTCCCCCTGTACCTTTGCTCTCTGCCATATTCTTTTTTCTCATCACATCAATCCTTTCTCTATTGATAGTCCCAGTCTCTGAATACTTTCCCTTTACTCTTGTATACTAAACGGTCTCTAGTTCTCTAATCCCCAAATCCTCCCTTCATATTTAAGTTGCCGACTCAGGTTACTCCTCTTTCCTTCACCACCGATGTTATCTAAAATAGTAGTCCATTTTCCTACCTTTTATTTTCCTGTCCCCCACTCATTACTTACTCACTACACAGGGATTCAGTTCCTACACAGCTATCTTTGGTTTCAACCTCTCTCTCCTCAGACCGGGGTCCATTTTTTTCTACTACTGGATAGAGGCTGCCATTATAAATTCTAGAAGCTCCTCAAACTCATTTTTTTCAAGTCCAAACTTTCATTCTAAAACATGCAAGTGTCCTATACTTTTGGTGTCAGTTGGCAATATCACCATCCAGTTATCCGAATTCAAAATAGTGTCTAAGACATGGTCATCATCTTCTCTTTCACCTTCCCAACTCAACCAGTTCTCAAGTTCTGTTGAGTCCACTACCAATGGATCTCTAAGAGCTGTCTCATTCTGCCGCTCCCACAGACACTGCCTTCATGACATTTCTCTCTGCCTCTGGCTTCTTCTAACTTGATTCTCTCACTTTACCCAATGTTGGCTTTCTAAAACAAAATGTGACCAGGTCAGATCCTTAAAAGAATATGTTTAAAAGGACACAATGGCTCTTCATTGCCTACAAAACAAAGACAAAATACTTCACACAAATAACCCACAGAGTTTTCTTGGCAAAATAACTGAACCTGAATTTACTCAAACCTCTAGCCCTAATTAGTTTACAAGGTGTATGGGAAAAGAGGAACATGTTAAATGACACGTCAGAGCTGCATCAACCAGAACCAAGACAGAATTCCACAAAACAAATGAACACATTACTTAACATTTTAAAAAAAACAAGGGAGAGAAAACTGTTATAAATTAAAATAGCCTGAAGACACATGTCAACAAATGCACCATGTGGCTGTATTAGAGGCAACTTAGCTGAGTAGTAGATGATATATTAAGGAATTATCATTAAGTTTACTAGACATATACATGAAGTATAAAGATTTTAAGTACTTTTCCGTCAGATACACATTCTGAAGCATGAATAATGAATTTACTTTAAGTTATTCCAGAGAGAGGTGTGGTAAGAAGAGAGAGATGAAGCAGAATTTATGTGTTGATAATTGATGAAGCTGGGTGATCAGTACAAATGCTTGCTTTACTCATCTCTACTTTTGTATATATTTGAATTTTCCATGACAAAAAATATTTTTTAAAAGCCCTCCTTTGTGGTACTCAAAATCATTAACATCCCTGCCTTAGAACACCTTGCTAGACTTACCTTTAGACATTCCCCATCCTGACCTCCAGGTCGTACTTAACCTGCCAAGCACTTGGGCTCCTGAATGCATTCCTACCTACTTGGATCTTTATTCTGGAGATCCAGATTACCTTGCTTCGGGTGAATTAGAAATCCCACATCAACAACATAACTACTTAGTGATTACTCTATGAAAGTGTGTTGTCGCTTTGACATGCTCTGAACACAGGAGTACTGGCAGGATTGGAAAATGTAAAACATGACAAAAAGCATTTTAATTTGTATGGCAAACTTGGAAAAGTGATTTCAGACTGTCTAATCTTTATTTTATAAATGTTTATCTGTGAATCTATAACTTTAGCTGATATAAAATGATGAATACTTAAATGAAACATTGAATTATTTCTCACTGAGTGCAGATTGTAGGAACCTGTAGAACATGTCCATCAATCTGGTCAAAATCTCCTATCTGTCACTTTGATGGTTGCTGGGCCAGGTATTCTCAAGTTGGCTTGTGTACTTTGGTAATGACCAACAGGCTCTTGAAATATTTTTGAGTAATGCACAATATTTCATAATCGTTTTCTTAAGCATTATTCCTAAGTAAATCTATTAGCATATAGGGGCAGTTTTGAACATCTGACTTAACTTATGAGGAAAAAAAGGGCATCAGTTAGGCAAATTTTGATGAAATTAGCCTCTCCCGATTCTATCAACCAATAACCAATATTTTTCACATTTGTGAGCAGCCATTATAATAATATTAACTATGATGAACACTTTGTATGTTAATGTGGATATAAATTACAACCGCAGAAAAATGTCTTTGTCATTTGCCATTTGTTAATATCCACTTAATGTAGATGATATCCCCTCCCTCCATTTTCCATATGTATTTAAGGGTCTTAATATTCAAACATAATCACTCTTTGCAGATACAATTAGAGAAAAAATAAGGTTCAGACTTACCAGGGAATCTACTGTGGAGGTTGGCATCACAGTTGTAGCCATTAAACTGAGCAGAACCCAGAAGCACTCCAATTGTTAGAAGCAACAGCAACCACATCCGTTCCATTGCAAAACCTAGAAAGGAGTTCTTATCATGTGTACATCACCAGCCTTCACTCCTTCTTGCTGGAAAGGCTGAGGCTAATCTGAACTCACTGTTGGATAGGCTGGCAGGCTGTATCCATACAGGCAAAGCTCATTTAAAGTCTAAGGATTATGAGAAATAATTATCAGCAATGAGGCAGAAATTTCGGTTACAATATTTGAAAATTACTTCCATTATTTGGTGTCAGTTTGCTAAGCGTGACAAATCCAGACTTTTGTAGTGGGAGAACTAAGATATAAGTCATAAAGCTTTCAAAATAAAATGTATTATAAATAAGAACTGAAACCAAATATTTAACAGATTAGGACAGCATAGCTAGACAAACTGACCAATGTCAAGACAACTTTGCACTTTAAAATACCAATATAATTAAGAGGGATTTAACACTCAGTACTTGATTCTCAAGGAATTCTCCATACTATTAATAGCTAAATAATGTCAGGAAAAATTTCCCCTCAACAAAGGAATTCTAGATGAGCGCTACTTCTCAAGATCAGTAGTGTGCGCATTATTTGTTTTTTTCAGGAAACGGAGGGATAAAGCAAAAGGAAAAATAGGAAAATACTATGTGTGGACTGACATCATGCTTCCTTCAATGACTCATCATCGGTGGGTAAAGAGGACTGATTATACAGATAAATGATCACCTTGAATTCTTAGGAGAAAGTAACAGAAAGTGATTTTTTAAATTGTCATTTTGTGTTGAACAAATAAATATAAATTGGCTTTGATAATTAAACACCAGTCAGTCTGGTGTTTAACATTTAACCAGTCCGTCTGGTGTTTAAACCCCCTGTATGCCTTTTTTTTTTTTTTGGCTGGATAAAGCTAAAGCATCTTCCAAAAGCACCCAACTTAATCTAAGAGCAGTTTGTGCATTGAAAAAAAAAAATCCTTTGGGTTGGTGGTTTTGGTCTCTGTATAAAAAGCAAAAAGAAAAGAAAATTGTAAATGGTTTACTCAAATAATTTAGTGCATTTTAAAAGCTTGGGGTTTGGGGGGGATAGTATTTTAGCTGCCCTTAAAGATCTGCCCTGAGATGATTAATCAAGTCTTTAGCAAAAGGAAGGAAATACATCTTGCTTTTGAACCATCATTTTAGTATAACAAGTTTATGGTGAACAAAGTCACTTTGGTAAGGATGTGGGAAAGGAAGGCATGAGTTTACTCTCAAAAATAGACTGAAAAAAATATTAATTCAACAGGAGCTTCCTTCCTTCAGCATTATAGCATGCTATTCAGGTACCAGCCTCATGACTTTTGGGAGAACAGCCACATGTCTGGTTACTTCTTATTCCCTAGGACATTTGGTAAACTAAAAGCTCCCTCAAATGGCTGACCCATACCCTGGGCTCTCTTGGCAATATCTATAGCGTCATCATCTAGCTCCTCAAGGCACTTCAAATAGATAAGAAAGCCTTGCTCTTTTGGAATCTTTGGAATACTGGTAGGAAAGAGCAGTTTGTCTTGAGCAGTACATCCCATCCCACACAAGCTGAGTATACACCCTGCCCTTCTCATGTAGTTCCCATATGCCCTTCTCATGATGGCTCCCATTGATTCCCACAAGGCAGTGGAGACTCTAGACTCACACTGTTGTCTTCTAATCTAGAAATATCTTCCACCCTTGGGATTCAGAGAGTCAGGAATTTTCACTGATGAGTGATTTTTATTCTGAAAGTGTTTCAGAATAAAAACCACTCATTTTCTAGCTCTTTTTTTCTTTCACAGGAGAAAAATAACACTTTGTGAAGAAGACACTGTGAGCCAGATCATTTGCCTATTGTCTCTTATTCATATTCCTTATAATAATTGGATGAGATTGCAGTTATTACTTCATGTACAGAGAGAGACAAATAAGTCTCAGGAAGTTTAAGTGGCATGGAAAACATGTGGAGAAACCAGATTTCAACTCTCGGTCTTCCTAGTAACGTTTGTTGTGCACACTACCTAAATATCATCTGTTATTAAATAAATTGAGTATTATTTTGGTTGTTATTTATCATCAGTTAATTTTCTTTAAGTTTAAAATTAATAGATTTTTTTTCCTTCGTCTTTCTTTTTTCTTTTTCTTGAGAGAGAAAGAGTATGAGCAGGGGGAGGGGCAGAGAGGGAGAGGGAGAGAATCTTAAGCAGGCTCCATGCCTAGCACTTAGCCCAATACAGGGCTTGATCTCATGACCCTGAGATCACGACCTGAGCTGAAATCAAGAGTCTGACCCTTAACCAACTGAGCCACCCAGGCACCCTATTAATTAATAGAGGTTTTAATAGATCTTTTCATCTGAAATAGATAAACAAATTCTTATGTGGTGAATGCAATCTGCTTAGAAGATGTATTTTATAATATAGGCATTATGAGGGAGAAAATTATTTTTTTAAAGATTTTATTTATTTATTTGACAGAGAGAGAGAGAGAGAGATCACAAGTAGGCAGAGAGGCAGGCAGAGGGAGAGGGGGAAGCAGGCTCCCTGCTGAGCAGAGAGCCTGATGCGGGGCTCTATCCCAGGACCCTGAGATCATGACCTGAGCCGAAGGCAGAGGCTTAACCTATTGAGCCACCCAGGTGCCCCAAAAATTATTTTTTAAAAATGAAGAGAAGTCCCTAATTGTGAAAACTATTCGAGAATTATTGAGAACTATCGAGAATTATTACTACAGACTAAACTGGATACATCTATGTTTACCAAAATGGATGAGAAACTCATGCTCTTTGGAACAGCCTACCAACAGTGGTGGCAAAAATCTTAGCTTTACAACTTTAGATCAGATTTGAGGTTGTCCAAAAATGGCATGCCTCTCTCCCTTACACTTTGAACAGGACCCCCAGTACAGTTGTGAAGATTAAAACTCTTCATAAATATCTTTTATGAAAAGAATAAAGAGGTAGAAGAAAGTTTGATTCAACAAAATATACATTGATTTCTATATCACCAGAAACAGATTCATCCCTCCCCCAGTCGTTTTCTAGATTTGTCATTTGAAAATTGGGATGATGATCATAAGACTAGAAACTATAAGTGCATAAAGAACATAGTACCTGCACCCCATTGTTCATAGCATCAATGTCTATGATAGCCAAACTGTGGAAGGAGCCGAGATATCCTTCAACAGATGAATGGATAAAGAAAATGTGGTTTGTATACACAATGGAATATTACTCAGCCATCAGAAAGGATGAATACCCACCATTTGCACTGACATGGATGGAACTGAAGGAGATTATGCTAAGTGAAGTAAGTAAAGCAGAGAAAGGCAATTATCATATGGTTTCACTTATATGTGGAACATAAGAAATAGCACAGGTACAACAGGGGAAGGGAAAGAAAACTGAATGGGAAGAAAATGGAGATGGAGACAAACCATGAGAGACTAGACACTGGGATCCAAACTGAGGGTTGCAGAAGGGAGAGGGGTGTGGGGGATGGGATAACCTGGTGATGGGCATTAGAAGGGCACATGTGGTCATGAGCAGTGGGTATTATAAGCAACCAGTGAATCACTGAACACTACATCAAAAACTAATGATGTACTATATGTTGGCTAATTGAATATAATAAAAGAAATTTAAAAAGGGGGGGGAAGAACAAAGCATAGCGTGGACATATGGAAGGCACTGAAATACCAGTTTCAGGGTCACCACATATTGATAAGCAAGTGATACTTTCACAAGTACATCCAATAAAAAGAGATAGTGACAGGGCCAGTGCTTCTTTGGCAAAGCCACATGCTCTGGAACTAGATTGCTCCCCACCAGGGTGTCCCATGGGCTAGTAACAGCTCTGAGCAGTTTGATGACATTATTATATTTATAATGGCATTTGTACTGATCTGTGTGTTAATATTAAGCAGGAGATATTTAAAGGACATCCATATCTCTTGTGTAGGTATCCACATTTTGATCCCTATAACACTTTTCAAGACTTTGGGAGGCTCTTTATAGTCCACCTGGAGGTTAAAACAAAATGATTAACTATTAACATGTAAACTTCCCAACCTCCATCCCATCTCATCATTTCCCCTGCACGCAGAGACCCCAAACATCAACTCACAATGCAAGCTTAGAAATGTTATCTTGCCACAGGCCCTAAAGTTCTTTTCTGAAATGGGATTGCCTGGGATTTGGGACTATTTTGAGACTCTTTACATTCACTAAAGCATAAAGTCGTGTTTGCTCAGGTGCCCTAGTTCCTAGGCAGCTATAATTCTAGGCATGTGTACTCCAGTCCTGCTCTGGCTCTAAAAGCTTAATTGAACCTCACATCACAATTTCCATCGTCCACTCTGGTATGACATGTGCTGCTTGCTGTGCCATTGTGGCTCCAACAAACTCTGCTTGAGCAAAGGCATTTCCCATCTTCTCCACCATAACTAAGTGTGGCAACCAAGGCCCCAACTTCAGTGCTAACAATGGTGTGCAGGACTGCCTAACACAGCCAATAATCCAAAACATTAATAACAAGTTCTTAGATAGCAAAAACATTGGAGAAAAGTATGCACAGGTTTTTACATGTGTTTCTTAGCTTCATATCTACATAAATTTAGATTGGTGGGGATAGGGGCGCCTGGGTGGCTCAGTGCGTTAAGCCTCTGCCTTTGGCTCAGGTCATGATCCCGGGGTCCTGGGATCAAGCACCGCATCGGGCTCTCTGCTCAGCAGGGAGCCTGCTTCCCCTTCTCCCTCTGCCTGCCTCTCTGCCTACTTGTGATCTCTCTCTCTCTCTCTCTCTCTCTCTCTCTCTTTCAAATAAATAAATAAGTAAATAAATAAATAAGTAAATTGGTGGGGATGAAAGAGAGGAGACTTATATGCACAACACTGAATTTTAAGGAATTTAGAAGTATTAATTTCAAAAAGAGATACATCTCTTAAACTAGTACTAAACAGTTCTGTGTTTTATATGTTGCAGTTCAAAGGAAATCATGGACCAAGTGATTTGCTGTCAAATATATCCATGTTTCACATATTAAATTTTCTTTTTAAAATGGGAATTTCTTCAAAATATAAATTCTGATTTGTTTGCTTAAGATTGAACATGACTCAGAAAAATGTAATTTCATTTTCAATTCTCACTCAACTTTATGTAAATTGATATGGTTTTGTCATAAGCACTGTTCTTTAATTTTGCATATTCAATTGTCTTATTTTGACCTTCCTTTTACTGAGATCTGTTATGTGCCAGGCATTGTGCTGTATTTAATATTCAACTACTAACACAGATTTATTTTTCACTCATGTTACAGATGTGGAAACTGAAGCCTAAAGTTTTTCATTGACTTGCTCATGGTCACAGATCTAGTGAATGACAGAATAGAATTCAAAATCAAGCTTAACCTTTGCAATTATTACACTACTCTGTTTGATTTAATTGGAGTTTGTCAGATGAATAAAATTAATGTTCTGATAATTTTCAGAGAGTAAATTATATTAATAACATATGCTTAACATATGTCTTGAACTAAATAATTCTGATGATTAAGGCAAAATACTTTTAATATCTACATAATTGTCATGACTATTTCACTTAGACAATGAGTGCCATGAAGGATTTTACTCTTTTCACAGATTGGCTTACTGGTAAATACTAGTGAGTTTTAAGGACTGATCGTGTACCACAATGTTTTTTTTTAAGCACTTTATACATGTTATGTAACCATGAGATAGGTAATTTATTTGTCTTATTCTGGAGATAGAAAACTAAGGCACAGATACATTAAGTAACTTGCCCATGGTAGATAACCAGAATTAAAGTCAAGATTCGATGCACAATGACTCTAGAAAACAACCTCAACTATCACATGGAATTTCCTTTTAGAAAACAATCCTACACTAATCAAAAGGAAAAATGGCAATCACTTAGTAAATTTGATCAAGATAGATTTATTCCTGCATTCATTTTATTAAATATTATTGAATATTTACATATGTGTGGTACTATCCAGGGAGGGCTCTGCTGAAAATTTTTTGTCTGCCTAGAACTTACATTCTAGTAAGGGAAGTCAGAAGAAAACAAAATCCGTAAGTAAAATACAGAGTATATTTGTGATAAGCACTATGGAGAAAAATAGAGCAAAAAGAATGATAGGAAGTTCTGGGTGGAAGGATGGGAGTATTAAAATTTTAAATGGGGTGCTGCTCAGGGACACATAAACAATACAAATAAATGAAAAAAACTACTTTAGTTATGAACTGCCAGATCTACCTCTTTGTAATTTGTACTTCACTTTTTTTTTACATTATGTAGGCATTTCCCAAATAAAACAGACTTTTAGTGCATAAATTATTCTTTGGAAAAAACTTGGACATTTTGAACAACTGCATTAACCTTTTCAAATGAATAAAGGTGGCCCTTAGTGTCTGAGAAAAGCAATTTATTAAATAGTACCCCTGTGACCTGAGAAAAAGTGAACATGTTCAAAGTGCTTTTATCTACTCTCAAGAAGTAACTTTTGCAGAAACAAATGGGTTCAACCATTTATCAGTTTCATACATCCTTAATTTTATTCCCTTCATATAAACCATCTATAAGATACTGTTCTAGGTGGGAAGAAAAATAGGAAATTCAAACATCGTCTCTTCGCATATTTAATCGTCAGGCTAAGATGCATTTTTTCACTAAACTAAAGCTGATCATTTTATCCTACAGATTTTAAAAATATGAAATGGGCCTTTGACATCAGTGATTGCCCTAATTCTCTCATTGTCAGTCCTCCTCCGAATGTATTAGCCACCTGCTCTGCACAGGCTTGCTGGCTTCTACAGGGGGCATAACCTCAAACCTGGTGCTTCTGTATCACCCACCCAAGCCTGCCCCTCAGAAAAGATCAGAAAGAGTTCATTATACTTAAATGACTGGAAATAGTGTAAAGAGTTCCCGGGAAAGGGGAAGAAGAAATGTGTGTATTTTAGCAGAGATCAAAGTTTAAGTTAAAGGAATAAAGCCCTATGAAGCAACCAATAAGACCCAGGTAAGAGCTGAGGCAAAAAGTCACTGAATTTCTACAGGTAGGCAACTGCCCTGCTCAGTGAAGTCTCAGTGTTACATGGTCTTGCTTCTAGAAAAAGGAGTTATTAGTTAGTTCACCCTCCACAATCATCAGTTTTAAAGTGCTGGAAACCATGATTGTTTAATGAAGAAACATATTTTCTGATGGAGTGTCTAGACTGAACCTCTGTGCTCTTTATTTCCATGTTCCACTTGGACATTTAAGGCAACACATATATTAAAAGGAAAGTGAAAAAAAACTTTCATCAGAAATATCCATTATTACGTATATGCACATTCTTTAACATAGAGTGTCCTTGTCTTGCTAAACAAAGAATAAAATGTACCATGCACTTTCAGAATAATGCCTCAAAGAAGGAAATATGTTTAGCCATCAAGAAGATACTCAGAAATTTTATGACTAAAGATGCTGATGTATACCATGAGAAAATATGAATGCTCAAGGCTGTTCCGAAGAGAAAAGCCCACTCCAATTTTCTCTGACACAGACTGTTCATTTATTTCCCTTTGCCCACTTCTCCCATTTGTCTTTCTGTTGAGGGTTTTCTTGAGTAATCTATAGAATTTAAATGATCTACAGTGTTTAGCTTAAACATTTATTCTAACACCTTAGTTTGGAGGATACTGACAGATTGAACTAGGTCACACTAAAAAGCCTTTTTTAAATAATTCACCAGTTTCATTCTCAAGATATGTGTATGTTTCATCCTACTGAATCAGCTTTGAAGATATGTTAGTATATTAACTTCTTACTTTTCGTGAAGTACAATGATAACAAATTGATAATAAAATGATAATTTATCTATTTATTTTAAATGCCCATTTCCCTGTAATTAACTAATTGGCAATTAGTATGATTATTTCCAAATTAAAATGTTTCTTTCTTAATAAAGATAATACAAAAAATGCTTATGAAAAGGCACAATACAAGAACCAGCCAATTAGAAAAGACACCACGCTGACATATTCTGGCTGAATACCAACATGCTTCCAAAAAATCAAAAGTATTTGCATGGGTACCAATAATGATAATGGAAAGATAACTTCATCCCTGGTCAGCTCTTGCCCAAAGAATAAAAGAGCACCCTTATTAGTAACCCCACTATCTTAAATTCCTCTGTTAATTAATTCATTTATTTTGCTTATTCATTCCACAAGTTTTTATTGAGCAGTTTCTAAGTTTCAGACTCAGGTCATTGCAGTTCCAGTGGTGAGCAAAACATTGTCCTTACTTTCCAAGTTTATGGACCAGAGAGGGATAGTCAGTATAAAGTAATATATATCACTTAGTAGATACTATTTTTCTCGTATTTTTGGTTTATTTTTTTTATCGGTCCATCCACCTATTCTTGTGGTGATGGTGATTGTTGCATCATTTGGCATTAAGTTTTAGACAATTTGGTTCTTAATATTTCAACACACATTTCTTAAGGAAAAAAAGGACCTTTTTCCATAACCACAATACCATTACTAAACTCAATAAAATTACAATTCATTCATAATAGTATCTAATATCAATTCCATATTCAGATTTCCCCGATTCACTGAAAATGTATTTTACAACTGTTCTTTCCCCAATACGGCATCCAAAAAAAGAGACCAAACAGATAATATAAACTAAATGCAAAGGTTTATGTATTGTATTTGGGTTGTAACATTCCTTTAGACTCTTGAAATATAGAAATCCCACCGCTCTGGTATCATTTTATACCCATAAAAATTCTGTTGTCCTACCGAACCAAAATAATGTGAGAAAATACAAGATTCTGTAAAAATCAGAAATATCTAAAGCTGAACAAATTCATTCAAATATCTTAAAGAGTCAATAAAGGCAAATGTAGTCAAAAATTAAAACTGTTTCATTGGAGATTCAGAGAGAAAAATTGGGTAATGGGTAACATGAATCTAGAGAATGTTAGAAATGTTGGTTATTTGAGCTGGATGAGTTATGTGGGCTATAACAACAATGAGACCAATCTCTTCTCTAATTTATCAAGTCCTTGTATAGAAAATAAATAAGGCTATGTTGCATGATGGTTACAAATAAGAATCTCTGCATTGTCTCAGTCAAAGCCTCTGACTAATAAGCATTTGTTGTTAGCTTAGAAGATAATTGCTTCTAAGTGGGTTAGTATCTCTTGAATCCAGGAATATGCAGGCATGGAAGCATTTAGGAAAATCAAAAATTAGAGAATCATTTCTTTGTGTTAAAAGAACTGATGCATGTTGATATTCTTTGTAAATTAATGCGTGACCTATTTAACGTTAGTTCATTTATTCTGATTTGAGATATGTAACTGAGTAAATAATTTAGACTTTTTCTACAGTTTGGCTATTGTAGACATTGCTGCTAAAAAATATAATTTAGACTTTTCATGGAAAAATGACATGCTTCCAAGATTATATATATTACTGAGATATTCAAGAAAACATAAGATAGAACACATTTAAAAATCAATTTTTTATCTTTGAGCATTATTTGAATACTTAAGATTTTTAAAGCAGATAAATTAATTCCTACAAATATACTAAACTTCATCTGATAAAAAATTAATATATCTTATTTCCTTTTCAGTATGTCAATGAACAACTTTTGCATATAAGATCAAATATTTCTCAAAGACTTGTTAAAAATGATAAAGTCTACTAGAACTTACAGATAAAAGGCCATAATTTGAACTTAAAATCTTTAAGAATAGCTAGGTTTGGTCATTTGTAACTCTAATTGAATGTTAATCTTAAAACACCTCAGAATATATTTTTCAATTATTCAAAACAGAGCATCAGAAAAAAAAAAAGCTCACACTAAACACAGAATAAGTGGTTGTTTTGCTTCAGAAGCCATGTTAGACATAGAATTCACATCTGGAAACACTAAGTTCATATACCATATTGAGATGCTCATACTCAAACAATTACAGGAGAACTAAGATTGACTGAAGGGCACTAGTCTGATGTAGTCTATCTCACATTTACACAGTCATAAATCAATTTATTGACTGGAATAATAGGAAGACTAAAAATACTATTTAAATTAATTAACATTTCTTTTTTTTTTTTTAATTTTATTTTTATTATTTGCCCAAGGGATACAGGTCTGTGAATCATCAGGCTTACATCTTTCACAGCATTCGCCAAAGCACACACCCTCCCCAATGTCCATAACCCATCCACCCTATCCCTACCCTCCCACCCCCCAGTAACCCTCAGTTTGTTTGTGAGATTAGGAGTGAAACAGTCAACAAAACCAAAAGACAACTGACAGAATGGGAGAAGATATTTGCAAATAACATATCAGATAAAGGGCTAGTATCCAAAATCTATAAAGAGCTTCTCAAACTCAACACCCATAAAAAAAATAACCCAGTAAAGAAATGGGCAGAAGACATGAACAGACATTTCTCCAAAGAAGACATCCAAATGGCCAACAGACACATGAGAAAGTGCTCAACATCACTCGGTATCAGTGAAATACAAATCAAAACCACAGTGAGATACCACCTCACACCTATCAGAATGGCTAAAATCAACAAGTCAGGGAACGACAGATGTTGGCAAGGTTGTGGAGAAAGGGGAACCCTCCTACACTGTTGGTGGGAATGCAAGCTGGTGCAGCCACTCTGGAAAACAGTGTGGAGGTTCCTCAAAAAGTTAACATTTCTTTCTTCCCCATGATTATATAGTAGAATTTGTTGATGATGAATTCCAGTTTGATGTGATTCCCAAATTGCACAGAATACACATTTTTGAATATGTGTTTCTGTCCTCAAAAAGTTTTTAATCAGAGGGGAAACACTAGCTTCACAGTAATTACATCAACAATGTTAGAACTTCTAGAAGTTAAATTAGAAGAATATCTTTATGACCTTGGGATAATGAAAGATTTCTTAGGAAAAAATTGTTTTACCATCATAAATTATAGTCTGGGCCTACCAACAACCTCCTTCTATTTTTGTTTCCACGTTGCCTATCAATTCATATAATGCAACACTTATGTAGCATAGACTAGCATACTTCTGATTAAGCACAATATCATCTTGGGCTCTGGTTCTCATTCTATCACTGTCTGTGTGGTGTTGGGGGAGTCACATACCATGCATTCCTCTCAGTTACCTCATGTGGGCAGTGAAGTGTTCGACTAGAAGATGACTAAGGTGACTTCCAGCTATCAAGATCTGATGAAACCACGAGTTTCAAGAACTAGAGGAGAAAATTGTAGTCAATTCCTAAAGACCTACTTTCTAAAATCATCTCCGTGATCAGAATTTAGGCTTACAATATCAGGAGGTGTTAGAGATCTACTGCCTTCCTGCCCCCTCCACAAGAACGGAGGGGATGTCAAATGTTGCATCCAGAACACCCTCATGTCTATTTCTTATCATTTTATAAGAAATAAAGATTTTTATTTTATAAGAAATAAATAATAGATAATAAATAAATTTCTTATTTTATAAGAAATAAATCAGCAGGGGGCTGGCTCACAGATTAATTTCAATCATATTAAGGGAAAGCATTAACCCTTCCACTTTGGGACAGTTCTGTTCTTCTGGTAAATTAAAATTATATTAAAAAAATAAATAATCTGCTATTGGGTTTATACTTTTATTTATTTCTCCTTGCATCTACATTTTTGTTTGTTCCTCAAAGGTCTCCAGGCTTTCAGGAAGCAATAGTCACAAAATAAAATAGGCTGCTGGTAATTTATAATAGCACTTTGTTCTGCCTCAAATACATTTTCAACCCTGTTCTCATTACTGTTCATATTTTTTTTTATTTGTTGAGCTGTTTGGGGGAATGTAATATTAACATTCATGACATCACTCTGAGGAGTACATTGAAGCAACAGAGTTGCCTTTGCTTTTTAGATGTGGGAATTGATGCCAAGTGGCTAAATGGTTTTCCCAGGTAATGCATGCTTGTTAAAGATAATACAAAAAAAAAATAACTAAAAGCAGCTCCTTGAAGTAATAATTTCTAATATCCCAAAACTAGATGTTTGATAACAACAAAATTACATACACAAAGTATATAATACTTTTGACCATGATTAAGTGAGATCCACAAAAGTTTTAGCCAGTCAGATCAAGTAGTATGTACATACAAAAGCTTTACTTAAGAATCGATGTTGAGGGTGCCTGGGTGGCTCCGTGGGTTAAGTAACTGCCTTTGGCTCAGGTCAGGATCCTGGAGTTCCAGGATCGAGTCCCACATCAGGCTCCCTGCTCGGCGGGGAGTCTGCTTCTCCCTCTGACCTCTCCCCTCTCATGCTCTCTCTCATTCTCTCTCTCTCAATGAATAAATAAAATATTTTTAAATAAATAAATAAATAAATAAATAAATAAATAAATAAAAAGAATCGATGTTGAAATCAGGGAGAATCTAAAATTTAAATCCTCATATATAAACATTTCAGTTAGCTCCATATTAATTGCTTCTGTTTTATAAATTAAAAAGACCACTCATAGATCACTGGAAGTGATCAGTATATTAGATCCTTACTCTGAAAATCAGTAATTAAAAGGAAAGAGCTAAGCATTAATCCTGATATTCAAGTAGCAGCTGTATTTCTGTTTTAAAATGACTTATCAAAAAAGTGTGTGTGTGTGTGTGTGTGTGTGTAGGAACTATGGCAAAACATTAAAGCTTAGCTATTACTTTGATCTCTTGTATAATTTACATTTATCATAATAAAAAATCAAAATCAAGTGACCTACAGCTAACTTATTCTAACTGTGATACCTCAGGTAACCCACTTTGCCAGTCCTGGACTCTCTTATCTATAAAATAAGGACCTGCACAATCTAAGTAACTAAATAATTACGAATAGGTTACAGAACATTTGAAAAATATTTCACCCCTTTTCTAGTAGCATTACAGAAAATCAGAAATCAGTCTAACTTATTTATAGGATCAAAGTCAATGATGTCAAGACATTAGATAAAGAAGAGTTCTGAAGGGAAGGATAGTTATCCCTTCTTTTTTTATTTTTTATTTTTTTATTTTTTATT
The DNA here is from genome assembly GCA_002007465.1 of Ailurus styani. Lineage (NCBI taxonomy): Eukaryota > Metazoa > Chordata > Mammalia > Carnivora > Ailuridae > Ailurus > Ailurus styani. Next base: position 3,485,320 of record LNAC01000051.1, read on the forward strand.
CTTTGCCCAGGGGTACAGGTCTGTGAATCATCCGGCTTACATCTTTCACAGCATTTACCAAAGCACAAACCCTCCCCAATGTCCATAACCCATCCACCCTATCCCTACCCTCCTACCCCCCAGTAACCCTCAGTTTGTTTTGTGAGATTGGGGAAGGAGACAAACCATAGTTATCCCTTCTTAAGAAAAGAGCTTATGAGCCATCAAAAAGAACAAAATCCTCCATTTGCCACCACGTGGATGGAACCAGAGGGTATTATGCTAAGTGAAATAAGTCAATCAGAGAAAGACAATTATCATACGATCTCTCTGATATGAGGAATTTGAGAGGCAGGGTAGGGGATCGTAGGGGGTAGGAAGGGAAAAAATGAAAGAAGTTGGGATCAGGAGGGAGACAAACCATAAGAGACTCTTAATCTCCTGAAACAAACAGGGTTACTGGGGGGTCGGGAGTAGAGATAGGGTGGCTGGGTTATGGACACTGGGGAGGGTATGTGCTATGGTGAGTGTTGTGAAATGTGTAAGACTGATGATTGACAGCCCTGTACCCCTGGGGCAAATAATACATTATATGTTAATAAATAAATAAATAAATAAATAAATAAATAAATAAATAAATCTTATGAGCTTTAGTGTCTTTGACGAGATGAGCATAATTCTGATGAAATCATAGCCCCTGCAATAGGCCAGTGCTAGGAACATAAGATATAACTCTAGTTACCACATTTCAGCTTCTGTCTCATAAGCCAAAATGGTCTCTGGAATCTGAAGCACCAGGTGAGCTATAGAGATGACTGTGGGCCACAGTAAGTAAGGTCCTTACTGTGGGTCTTAGTCAATAAGTGAGAGAGAAGCAGGTGAACAGAACCAAGGAGGTAAGCAGAAGGACATATTATTGTGGATGAGATTACAGGTAATGTTGTATCATAACTAGTAAATTGGGGCCTTTGGCAAAATTAAACATAAATTCTTAAGACATAGAGATCCTACTTCTTCAGGAGTGTTTATTTCACACTATTGTGGTAAATATTCCATCAAGACCAGTTTGAAAACTGAGGTTCATCACGATAGAAAGGTCTCTGACCCAAAGACTGACACAAAAGATGTCATCCAGCAACACATAATTAATTGCCAAATGAATTTCAATGAGCGTTTAGTTTGGTCCATTAATTGGATGACTCCAAAAAAAAAAAGATAAAATATAAGTGAGAAGAGAATAGAAATAAGTCTTTGAAACACATCATCTCATTTTTGTGGTATTTGAACATCTAAATAAAATAATCCTCTCCATTAAACACAAATCTTCACTAAACACCAAAAAAACTGCTTTGTTTTCCAACTGTTTATACAACTATGATACTTTTAGGAAGATACTACAACCCACAGACCCTGTTGAAAAGCATGGGTTTATATTAGAAGAATTTTTTAAAAATAAATATGATGCTAGGATGTTAGTTTAGTGGGTCAAGAAGAGCATTTTTCATGAAATTGAATAAGATGGGACAGTATAGGATGGGATAGAATGGAATAGAGTAAAATGGCATATTTTTGTAAAATGTATATGTACTATGTATAAGTGTTTGGGTGAGTGTATATTAGGTTACAATGTAAAATATCTGACGATGGGTCATACTGGAAAGTTTGAAACCCACTGTTTTGGAACAAGGTAGCAACACGGTGCCCATGGGCTGAATGTCCCTACCCACAAACATGTTTTGATTAGCCTCACAGAAGCAGCAAGCAAAAGGAAAATAACATTCCCAGACTAAGCTATCCGTAGAACAATGCTGAGAAAAACTGTATTTTCCGTGCTGTAGGTAAGGACTCAAAGTAGGGTTATAGACTGTGCTTGATTATTTATTTGTTTATATTTTAGGAGGATGTTTGTTTTAAGTATATATTAAGGAAGTAGAGGCAATAGATATTTACTCAAGGAAGTTTGTGAATTGAAGGAAAAAATTAGGAAGGAAATTAAGAGAAAATTTTTCCACAAAGGGAATGCTTTAATAGCAGAGAAAGGAAATGTAAAAAATATTCAAGAAGCTGGAGAGAAGACAATTTGTAATGATAGTGTTTTCTCCTTTGCTCACAGGTGTGATGTTATAAATAATCCATAGGGAATGAAAACTCCACCTTCTTTTCCTTTCTGTTTCATGACAGATGAAAAAAAAATGTCATCCCCTCGCACAGAGCAGGTAATTAATAACTATTTTGTTGATTTAGCAAAGGATTAGGACTGGCATTTTTAGTTACTTTTTACAGAGATGAGTTCTGTCAGTACAATCACAGGCACACCATACAATCTCCTGTAGCACTTTAGCAAGAAAATCCACAATTTTAAGTCAGTTGTCTAGGATGAGGTGTATGATCCATAGCTAAATAACAGAGAATGGATTATAGGAAGATCAAACTCCTAGCCTTGCTTTCACTGCACCATGCTTATTAGCCACATTAACCAACGAATCAGAGAGCTAGGCAGCACAAAATAAGACTATTGGAAAATATAAATATCACTGTTCAAAACTCCATGTTCAAATCTCTAGTTATCTCTCCAGATAGTGAGACTCAATCAACCTGTTTCACATACAAAATCATAGAGTAGTTTCCCCTTGCTCTATAACACTATCAGAAAGCCATCTTTTAAAAGGTGGTATATGCTCAAAAAAATTAAAATTCATTTTAATCTTTAATAGAAATAAGAAGGTACATTTACTGGAGAAAAACTAAAAAGAAATCATTGAAAACCATAGTAAAAATGTGAGGTTAATATTTTGTATTCAAAGCAGAGTTTCCTGAGTTAACCTGAGTTGAAAGAAATACAGATACCCAAATCTCTCCCCTCAGTGATTCCTTAAGATTTATTTACTAATTTGAGAGAGGGGGTGGTGAGAGAATGGGCACGAACAGGGGTAGGGGCAGAAAGAGAGGGAAAGAATCCTCAAGCAGACTCCCTGCTGAGCAGGGAGCCCAACACAGAACCCAGCAAAGAGTCCACGTGGTCCTCTATCCCAGGACCCTGAGATCACAGTCTGAGTTGAAACCAAGAGTCAGATGCTTACCTGACTGAGCCACCTAGGGGGTCTCTCTCCCCTCAGTGATTCAACTGGGCATCCAGGGTTGAGAACCACTGAAATAAAAGAACAAGGTTTTGCTATAGCTGAGATTTCCTTTCTAGTTGTCTTTTTTTTTTAATGGTTAGCAGATTTTTTTTAATTCGTCATACCACCATAACAGAAATCTGAAAACAGAACCTCTAAGAAAGGACAATGTTACCTAATTCCACAACATGGCAGCTTAGGCCTGTGCGAGTCAACCAGTCAAAAACATAATACATTTATGAAACTATGGAAATCAAAGTAAGATTGAGTTTTTATTGCTTTGATACAGTTCTGAGCAATAAAGTAAAAGGTATAGAATCAGAAGCACAACATTTACAGGAAAAGAAGTAGGGATCCTTCTCTTCCCACTGGGAGGCTTTTTATTCCTGTAGCTTTTCTCTGATCAAATGTGTAGGATTTTGTATTTCCTTAAATAACCATGACATTTGACACCATACCTGATGAATCCTACAAACAGACTGCCTGATCATGTCAGGTCCTTGACTGAAACCCTTCATCATCTTCAACACCGTTCAGAATAAAACCCAATTCTGTGATGTAGCAGAACAAAACAAAAGAAAGAAAAAGTTCCTGAGGTTGGATTCCTACTTACCTGCCCAACATCAATTCTCTCTACTCCCATGACCATTTTATCCATTCTATACTTTTGTTCCCAAAGATGAGAAGTTGTTTCACACATTCATTCCTTTGCTCACTTTGCTGCCTAAAGTCTGAAAGTTCCTCTTCCCAACTCTACCCCCCCTCATCAGGAACATCTCTCTATTCAGCACTTCAAGAGTCAGCTCACACATAGCTCTTCTTTCAGATATTCCTTTACCAGGACACTTCTTGCTTGTAGAATTGACCACTTCCTATTCTATTTCCACCAGGTACTCTGCACCATTCTATAATAGCAGTTCTAAAAATGTGCTATGCTTTGATCAGGGTTTATCCGTATCAGCATTATTGACATTTTAGTCTAGATAACCATTACACGATGTTCTAACATCATTGTAGCAGATGTAACAGTATCCTTGACTTCACTAAATGCCAGAAGGACTCCCACTAAAGTCATGACACCCAAAAGTATCTCCAGGCACTGCCACATGTCTGGTGGGAGATAGAGTTCAAAATCACCCCAGTTGACTTATATTTACATCTTTGTTTTCCCCTAATAAACTTGTAAGCTTCATAAAAGCAAGAGTATAATGTTCACCTTGGTATTTAGGATCTAGCAAAGTGCCAAGTCCAACAAAGTCTCAAGAAATGCTTGCAAAATGTATCATTATCTTGTTATAAAAGGTATGTGCCATACTATAAAAATGTAGAAAATCAAGTATATTAACTTCTAGTCCTGATCAGGATAATGCTTTACTCTTTAAAGATTCTATCACTAATGAAGTTAAAATTTTCAATTTCAACAAAACATTAAATTAAAATCCTTAAATCAACCCACCCATCACTGGAAGTAATTTATGTCAATTGTTATATGATTTTAATACAAAAGAAAATGAGACTGGAGTCTAAGATTACATCTATATGTATATAAAACTTTTAGATTAAAATTGCTTGAATTAGTTAATTGTTTCAAGTTTTTAAAAAATGTTTATACTTATGTTCTCTAAATATCTTTAAGTAGTTGCTTCACTTCTTAAAAAATGTTGTTAGCACTTTTTATGCCTTGTAAATAATTTTTTTAATTTTTATAAACTAAAAGACATCAAACTTAATACAATCCCTTGCTAAGTCTCCTTCTCATTCCATTAATATTGGTGGCACACATTTCTATGATAGAAATGACAAAGCAAGGAATTTTTAGAAACCAGAAATATATTACCTTAACCTTAAATACTTATTCAAAATAAGTTTCTAAATAGAATTTCAGTGCAAGAATTCAAATATATGAGCACAAATGTATATTATACACAAATACACTTAAGTTTTTAAAATGTATACATTCTATGGTAATGATTTTAAATCTTAAAAGAGTAGTATTTTTCCATTATTCAATTATTTTAAGTTCTTATATCCAAATTATGATAAATTACATTTGAAATAGAAAGTTAGCAGTAAGTTCTTTCCAATTTCAAATTATATCTTATCTAAAAAATGATTTAATTTGAAAGTACAATTCATGTAATTTACAGACAGTTTATATTCAGTGGTTTAATGATGTTATATTCAACTGAAAGACAGGGTAGTTATATGAGTTCTGGTTATTTATTAGTTAAGCACATTTGAGCAAATATACTTTAAATTCTAACATAGGACACTAAATGCTCTTCATTTTTTCTTACACTTCCTAATGATGCAGTTACATATGAAATGACTATAGTCTTAGTGAAAATTTCAAGTTCATTTTACAAAGAATGAACTTTTCAAACAAAGCCACTGACATTCTCATTTAACCTCAACTACCTTTTAACAAACTAAAAAATACCTTTTGTATTTAGCATCTGGTTCTTCCACATATATAGCAATAGAAATAATAAAACTCTCATATTAATCTAACTTTAACTTTGCTGTTCTTAAGGCTTAGCAGCTTTTTATTTTTCTTCAAAGTTTGGCACTATAATATTTTCTAAATGTTCTTGTTATGTTTTAAAAATCTATAAAAATCCAGGCATGTGATTTTGTTTTTTATATTTCTTCACGTACTAGTATATCTCATTGTGAGTTCTAGAAAACTAATACTTTAAACTAAGGGTCAGTGAACTATGGCCTGCAGGCTTACTCCTATCCATCACCTGTTTTTGTATGGAACATGAGCAAAGGCAGTTTTCACATTTTTTAATGGTTGAAAAAAGTGAAAAAAAAAGAATACCATGTCATGAAAAGAGAAAATTATATGAAATTCATATTTCACTGTCTATAAATGAAATGTTATTGGAACATAGCTACACTCATTTGTCTACTTATTTCTATGGCTTCTTTTGAACAATGACAGCTTTGAGTAGTCGTGACAAAGACCCACAAAGACTACAAATATTTACTTTGTGGGACTGTACAGAAAAGTTTGCTGACCCCATTTTAAACAATTAGTCTATGACTCTACATAAAATAATACAAAAATCTGGGGGACAGGACACAATATAGTCATAAGAGATATCTTTCAGCCAATCCGAAACACTGGTCATTAGTAATAAAATACTTACCATGATGTTCATACAATATTTGGAAAAGTTTTATTGAACTGGTCAAATTGATCTTTTAGTTTGTTGACGTGTACCTTTCTTTACCACATCGTTGAAATCTTGAGAGTTTGGAATTCCATAATTCCCCACTCAAAATCAACTTAGATACCTAGTGACAATCAACAATGACTCTGAATCTATGAAACTCAGACTAATGTTTACTTTACCGTGTCTTGGTAAAGCTGTTATGCCTGGTTTTTAGTTACCCTGTTTTGTAATGAAGACGAAACACAGCAAACCAGATCAAGCTTAATTTATAGTCTTGACCCAGTTTACATTCCAGCTTAAATACAGAAGGAAAAAAAAGCACAAATTTGGTAAATTAACCAAAAAATTGAATTCCTTACAATCAAAGATTGCTAATAGGTATTTAAATGATACAAAAGATTATCATCCTCTACTAATGATCTTAATGCTATCCAAGCTATTGAAAAAGCTACAAAAACATAAATCTTCAGTAATTCACTGTTTGATGTCATAACTAAATAGATTATAGTCTGAGCATCTGCTTATGGTTCAAAGGTTACTTTTGAAATAAGATTTCCTAGCAGAAAAATCTAATTTTTTTTGTTTGTTTATCCTCTGGATCATTATCATAGGCCTTCTTAAAAAGAGTAAAAAAGCTTTAAATGTTTTGAAGGGAATGTGGAATTTGCTGCAATATCTAGCATGACCTTATTATTATATTATCTGGCTATTAACAATAATAATTACTATATTTTATTTGAGGACATTGCTGAAAATCTCTAAAATGGAAGTATATACAGCATATTTATAGATTTTCATACTTAGCCAAGTATAATAATAGTCTGTAAAGACAAATTTAAAAATCACTTAGGTACATTAAAAAATATATAACTAGGAACAACGTTCAAATAATAGCTCTGGTACGTGTCTCATAAGATAAAGCTAGTGACAAAAAATGAAATAATAAGTAAATATTCTATTATGTACTAAAAGAAATATAGGTTTTTAACTAAATTCAACCCCTTTGCAGTTGTTATCAAAGTTATTTAAATTGACCACTTAGAACTGTTTTTCTTTGGCCCCTAAAATGAATCATAAGAAGCTAGTTCACAGTAGTAAAACAAATAATGCCATATTCCTGAGAACCAAGAAGATTGTTATTTCAAACCTAAGAAGTGAGGCCTTCTCCTCAACATCAAGAACAACTGGTTTTACCAAAGGCAATCTTGGAATGGAAGGAGAGCTAGAGGTCACCCAAGAAATGGGAATCACCATGTTTCCTCCCAGGTTACATGAGATTCCATGTTGATTCTAACAATACTAGACTCGTTATTATTTTCATTAAAAGAAAATCAAACCATTATTATTCTCAATTCTCATATCATCTTTGTAACTAGAGATGATGCCACCCATATTCAAGCAGATTTTCTGCTAAGAAATGAGAGAAGATGTCTCATTAATGGAATAACTGTGGGCCGTAGCTGACAAGGAGCGCACTATGGTTGGAACTCCAGGCTCAAATACAATGGTGTAGCAAATCATGTACAAATTTTGACCTCAGGCTCTAACTTCAAAATTGAAGAAGCTGCCAAAAGAGTCTTTTCTCCAAATCCAAACCAAATGTTTGGGATGAGACTGCAGTTCACAAAATAAAATATTATTTATACCTTTCTCCACCCAAATATGGAAAGATGTTTTTGGTTTTCTTTTGCAATAAAACACTCCCCAACCCAACCTTCACCCATCGCTGGAATCACACCACCAAAAGAATTTTACTGAAGATTGCCTTATGACATAAAAAATTAAATTAAAATGAGTTTTCCATGCTTATTAAAGAGGTAGGATTTGCTGTCCCTTTAGGTCGCTTCGGTGCTGGGCACTTACCCACGTCCCTGGTTCTCTGGAGTCAGCTGTCCTCCATGTGCCTGGTTCTGCCGCATGTGACTCAGTGTTCAAATGCCTGGCCTTACCAAACTTTTTCAGAAAAGATTCAACCCTTCAAATGAGAGAAGAGTTTCTCATTATGAAAAGCCTTTTAAAAAAGTTGGGGGGGGGGAACCCTGGATTTTTCAACACGCAAATGCTTCCTCAGTCTCAGAATGTTTTGCAAGACTAATCATCACCAACATGAAACTTGAGCTCGTCTTTTACAGACCTTTGTGTCCTTCCAGCTGCATCTCTTTCAGTTTTCATTTCATTCCCTTATACTTTTTCTCCTACCTGCTTTTGATCTTCTATTTTATCCTGCATAGAACTCTTGAGTAGTATGTGTGGAGCAAGCCATCGTCAGCCTGATGAGGGAAAGCCTGCTGGTCCAGAAAAAAAAAAGATCATAAAGTAAGAAACAAGGCCTGAGATTGGATTGGGAGTCAATCTGCACAGTTATCAATGTCCTGTTATGCTTTGTGAAAGATGCCTGGCCCTTTCAATACTACATTTCATGTAGTGATGAAAATGGGATATGGAATATCATCATGAAAAATGGTTTGATTAGGATCATAATGACTAAGAGGCTGTCAATGCAAAAAACCCAACAGGACCCAATTGTAAATGAGTTAGACACTGAACCTGCTTCATTACCTCTGCTTTTGTTTAGGGACCTCCAAACAACACGCCTCACCAGCCTTCAGAGGCTTTGGTCCCAGCTGGATGTCATCTAAGCCTTTCACCCCAGTAACCATTATGATTCTCATTGGGAAGGGAAGTGGGAAGCTGGAATTCAGGTGCCATGGAAAATTTTTCAGGATATTTTCACCACAGTAAAGCTTTACCTTAGGCACTCCTGTGTTTAGGGATGACCATGTGGCAGATTGAAGCCCTTTGTGTAGATTTATATTACTCCACCAGCTGTTTAAAAATAATGGCTGTCCTGAAAAAGCACATTCCTTTATCAGTAATACCCTGGCATATAGCTTTATAAAATTTTATTTTATTCAATTGGCTTAAGATGCTTTAACAACATTTACGTTCTCAATTGCTTCTGCACAGAGGCAAGTTGCCTACGGCTACAATGAACTGAGATTAAAATCTAAAAGTTCAGCCTTTTAAGATTTCTAGTCCATTCCCTGAACCAAATTCTCTCCCTAAATGGCAAGTGAACTTAAAGCTAATGTAACTACTAAAAAAATAATAGCTGCAGGCTATTCACATAACCTTCTATGTCTTCTTTAGTGTTGAGAGAGAGTTGGTGCTTTCTAGACCAGGCAAATCCAGGTTCAAGTTTTATAGAGAAGCATCAGCTCCATAAACTTAAAACATCATTCTACTCATGAGTAAATATGAGATACATGAATCTACCAATTTTTTTAATATCTTTAATATAACTTTCCTGTACTTTTTTATTTGGTTAAGAACTCTTATTAAAAACATAAAAATGATTCCAGGAAATCTCTTCTTAGGTCTTCCTAATTATGTTGACAGGAACTGCAGCTTTTCTTCATTCTCCAGAGGCTGTTTTATTCTATAATGAAGCTTTTGAGCTAGATGTTTTCAAGCGATGTTTCAGGTTTTACTTTGAATATATGTCTGTCATGTTCTTTATGATTTTGAAAGTTAAATTGAAAATTCAACAGGTTCAAGCATCAATTAATAAATTCTGTCACTTACAGAAAAAAAAATCAGTAGCCTCTATCCTATGAGAAAAATGAGCATTTCATAAATATTGAAACCACTACCCACAGTCTCTATAAGTTGGTTAGCTAAAAAGACAGTAATTCCATTAGAGGCTTTCAGCAAGGAAAAGATAAAATAGTTGAGATACAGTAACTGACATTATTTGTTATTATTTTGCCATTAAAATGTAGTGAACAGTAATGTCATACATTCCACTAACTTCTAAGAGAAAATTTTATCAGTTTTCTGAAAACTGTGAGCCCTTTATTACGGGATTTCTTGTCTTACGAGCTGTATGACTTGGCTGAATATTTGATTAGTTATACCTGCAGCATATGCTTATATCAAGGAATAATTTTAGCTATATAAAATATTCATCAGTATTTGATAGCACCAGAAGTGGAAATCTGAGCAGTTAATTCTGTCCAAAAAAAAAAAAAAAAAAGGATTTACTTAATGTTTCGTAATCAGAGAAAAGGCGACCAATGAATGCCCTTTAGTTCCTAAAGAAGGCTGAATTTAGACCTCAAAGACACCCTGGCCAGTAACCCTTTCCTCAAACTACATGGCTCACTCCCAACTTCCTTTAAAAATCATATAACTAAACTCTGACAGAATGGCTCCAGCTAGAAAGTGAAAGTAAAAAGCCCTCCTTGTTGCATGGAGCTATACTCAAGCATAGTGATAATAAGTCATTACATTAGGATCTTGCTTACAGGAGAGTTACATGGTTTCTGTCATTCAACATAAGTATCTTTCCACTGTGAAACTTAAAGGCAAGTCTTTGTCTTTTTGTTATTAGAGTCAAACCTAGAAAGGTGAAATTGACATTCACCAGCAGTCTGTGCAAGGGAAAAGGAACAAAGGTTAATTTCCACAGTCTTCTCACAAAGTTATCTCTCAGGGATGGAACTGCCCCCAGGGCTCAGTCTTGGCCCTCTTCACCTCAATATATACATTGGCTTCCCCGATGATTCAATCTCATCCAGTTGTAAAGTACTTACCACTTTCTAGCCTACTAAGTAATTTACTTACTTCTGGGTCTTCTCCCTCCAGACACCTACCTGAATGTAATCTCTCCTGTGGGTTCTCCTGTTCCCTATTTCTTGCCTCCCACCAGGAGAATGCCTTGTATGCAAGTAGTATTCAATGGTGTTTTGAATAAATGAATGGATAAAGAAGAAGAGTACAGGTTTACAGAAAATGTGTATAACTCTTATAACTTGTAAGTGAGGAAATATGTTTCTTTCAAAATTAAAGGAAAAAGTAAATAAAGAAGACCAGTTTTACCATAGTTTTCTATTAAAGCCAAGTTTTATCGTCACACTAAAGAACTATATTATAAATAAACATAAGAACTTAGTACCTCTTAACCTCTATGCTTGATCAAGTTTGTACCATGTGAATGCTTAGCCTCACTTTCAGAATTCCTGCTTTATTTTATTTTATTTTATTTTATTCTATTTTATTTTATTTTATTTTATTTTATTTTATTTTATTTTATTTGATTTTATTTTATTTTATTTTATTTGACAAAGAGAGGGCTGGGAGAGAGAGAGAGCAAGAGCACCAAGCAGGGGGAGCAGCAGGCAGAGGGAGAGGGAGGAGCAGACTCCCCCCTGAGCAGAGACCCCCACATGGAGCTCCATCCCAGGACCCTGGGATCATGACCTGAGACCAAGGTGACGGTAGATGCTTAACTGATTGAGCTACCTAGGTGCCCCAAATTCCTGTTTGTTCTAAAATGGACCACCAGGTGATGGGTATTAAGGAGGGCACATGTTGTGATGAGCACTGAGTATAATACTCAACTAATGAATTGTTGAACACTACATTAAAAACTAATGATGTACTATATGTTGGCTAACTGAACATAATAAAAAAATAAAAAATAATAACATAAAATAAAATAATAAAATTAAATGGACCCAAACTCAATTACATAAAGGAACTCATAAAGTATATATAGGTCAAATTTTTACTTTGATATAACCAACTAATCCAGCAGCCAGAAATAGTTTTTTGTATCATAGATTCTCCCCAATCAATTTACTTTACTTTTCATTTTCTGCTGTCATGTGGGTATCTTGCAGATGCACCCCAACAGGCTATTTACTGCAGAGCTGAGTTGTAAGAGAGCTATGTTTTTCAGGTCCTTAAAAAATAAAGTGTAGCCCATGTACTCTATACACAAATAAATTGGCTCTATGTCCTAATGAGATTTCAGTCCACATAGTATTGTAGACAAATTATAAAAGCAGATTTAGCCCCACTTGAAAGAGGACCCGCACAAGCTTTATACATAAGTGCAATCGATTTCCCAGCTCAACAAGTAATTTAACCAAATATTTCTAATCTCAAGAGTCTAAAACCTGAATAAATTAGTCTTATTCTTTATCAGCATAAACTGTTAGTTGATAAGTTAGCAAGCAGCAATAAGGCTAAAGTTTTATTGTATTGTAGGCACTGTTGCACCATAAAAGGGAAAAACATTATTAAAGGAATGTTGAATTTATTACTTTAAGACCATCAGTAGAAACACTGATAGATCATCGCTCTTATATCATATGATACTTAAAACCTTTTTTTTTCAGGTATTTCTAGAGACTCCCCTTACATGAAAGATTTATTGATATATTCTAGATGCTTTCAATGAAGAATTCATGGTGATTGCAGTATTTATAGTACTATAATTTCTTGCTAGTTATTTATTTACAGACAATTCCAGGAACTAGCTTTACTAGGTATCTGATATTGAATACCTTTAAGAAAGCTTTTAAATCATCCCAACATTTATAAGGCATTNTGATCAATTCCAGGAACTAGCTTTACTAGGTATCTGATATTGAATACCTTTAAGAAAGCTTTTAAATCATCCCAACATTTATAAGGCATTTCCTTGTTTCTTGGATTACTTAAGCACTTTCATTTCTGGAAACACCTAATCAAAAGCATTAAATTTAAAATAATTGTAAATTGGAGTGCTGAGGGCTATAAAAGTGCAATTACTGTATCAGTTCACCAATACAGCCCTATTTGCCAATAAAAGAACTGAAACTGTGGTTTGTATTTCCAGCAAATCTTTGTTGAAAGCCACAAACTGGATAATGGTAGGAAAAATTGTTCTAATCATATCTCTATTGTCATAATAAGGTGGGCCCATTCCTTTTAAAACCAAAACTTCTAAGAAATTTCTAAACCAAAAACATAGAACACCACAGCAGCTTCAATACACATTTCAGAATGGTGGGAGTTCGTCTTGAACTTTTTGATTAAGTTGGGTGCCACCTCTTTTATAGAAGAGGAAACAAACTTCAAGGACTCCAAAGGCTGGAACGTAATTTAAATAAGCAGTGTGAGCCCCCTGGTGAATGAGCATCGGGCACACTGAGTTAGTGGCAGAAAGGAACCAACTGGAGAGCACAAATCTTGCCTAAAGACAACAATGGTTAACACTTTTTTGCCAACAATTTTTGCCATCCAGGAATACATACTCAACAACGAGGGAAATTTGAATTTTCAAGAAAAGAAAAGATCAAGGATTTTATTTGTAACTACTTGACTTTTATATGCTGCCTCATGTTTTAAAATCATTTTTCCATATTTGGACTGGATTTCAACTTTGAGCTACCAATTTGCCACCATGTCTAAAATGAAAAGTCAATGGTATTTTCTTTTTTTTTTTTAAAGATTTTATTTATTTATTTGACACACAGAGAGAGAGAGAGATCACAAGTAGGCAGAGAGGCAGGCAGAGAGAGAGGAGGAAGCAGGCTCCCGGCTGAGCAGAGAGCCTGATGTGGGCCTCGATCCCAGGACCCTGAGATCATGACCTGAGCCGAAGGCAGAGGCTTTAACCCACTGAGCCACCCAGGCGCCCATTTGGTATTTTCTTATTAGAAAAAAATGGAGGTAGTTTCCTGCTAAGATCTTTTTCTTTTTAGACAGTACTCCCCAATTAGCTGGTAATGATATTTTCTTGAGTCATAGAATGAATTCCATGCACCCATTTACACATTCATTATACTAACTAACCATGAGGCCCAACATCACAGTTTAATTTATGTATTTTTATCATATAGTAAAGTTCCACATTTTGAAGGGGAAAATAGTAAGTCCAAATTACCTTCCTGACACTAGTTTTACTATAGTCACGTCAAAGGAGATAGGTCATAACATCACAGTTATTTTTTGACATATTCAGAAAGGTATTCAGTAGCATTATCCTAACAAAACAGAGAATAGAGATGAAAAACAAAATGTTATCTAGTTTTTCAAACCTATGGCTTTGACCTATAGAAACATATGCTATGAATGAAAATGCAATGCATACGTAAAAGGATTCACTCTCTGAAATTTCTTCATGAATTGTGCAATATTAATCAATTTTCTCCATCATTATCATTCTAAAAAAAAGCATTTAACTCTTCTCCGCATAGTCAACATTAAATATAATCACGAGAGTACATATAGAGGTAGAGATGACAGAGAAAGAGATGAGATGGTAGAGATGATAAAGATGGAGGAGAGGGAGAGGCAGAGGGAGAGATTTGTATGCTACTGTTTCTGTTTCTTTGTAGAACCCTGACTAATACAGCAAACTCATGTTATATCTTTTCTGCTAAATTCCATCTCCCCTACCTAACAACTTTACAGATGTTTCTTTTCAGTTATTTGTCTGCACCCGAAGTGAAAAAAACTTTTATTTATTCACAATAAACTTTATCTTCTCAGAGTCAACTCATTATTCCTGACTGAATGATTCATTTGGAGTTCTGATTCTGGTGTCCCACGTTTTCACTGTCTGCCCACCTTTATATCAAACACAGAGGATAGAATAGTATTTGTCTCATCAAGGTTAGTTTGTGAAGTCAGATCCATGTATAAATTAGCTGACTTTCTCAGGAAACGGTCTACACTAGCCATAGTCACTGTGTATGTTGAAGTGTTGTTAACTGTTTTTTCCAAGTGTAGAACCTACCTTAATAACTCTCTGAATCATATTAGACAAAGAGAATGACACGGTCTATTCTTACCTACCTTATTAAAGTTTCAGAAGAGACCAAAACATTTGAATGAATAATCCCAAATCAGTATGAAATTGAGCCCGTGTACTCCAAGGGGATATAGACCATCCACTAATTCTGCTGGGCAAAGGATTTCTTTTACATATGCTCAGGTTTAAAAGCAGTAGAATCTGATTTGCGTCCAGTTCCCATCCTTTCATCCCACAGTTAAATACTCTGTTATGTAATATAAACTTTTGCAACCACTTTGTGTTATTTGAAGGCCCGTGTATTTCTTCCCCACAATGAACGGAGATGGGTATATCAAGGACAAAAAAAAAAGTATTTTTCAAACAGACACAATTCTTTCTAAGGATCTGGTGTTCTTTAAAAACTTATTTTTGAAGCATTTGTTAACCTTTATGTAACCAATTATTAGGTCAAATATCTTTTCCCTTTTGCCCAATAAATACTTTGGAGGTGGATATTATTACATTTTTAAATATGAGAGAAATAGATTGGTATTCTTATCTGATGTCTCTTCCCATCCCTCTTACCCTCTTTCTGAACACAGGCATGTGTAGTAAGCCTTTCATGAACAAGGAATCCATTCAGGACTTGGGTACTTGGGCCAATTTCCACTCAACAGGTTTCCTATGCACTTGTAGGTGCCAAACAGCAACTCCTGTGTTTCTCCAAAAAGAATTCTTAATAGAGAGGGGATTAAACTCTAAGTGGCTTCCTGATTTCATCATTTCTACAGTCCAGTGTTAGGTTGCTGAAAGGCTACTTCATTTGTACCATCAGGAGCCTAACAGGCTTTAGAAACTAAGTGAGTGATGTAATGACTTGTGTGTGTGTGTGTGTGTGTGTGTGTGTGTGTGTGTGTGTATGTGTGTGAGCGCGTGCGCGCACGCGCATATGTGTATGTATGAAATATTGGAGTAGCTAGCAATCTGTTGCATTAAAAACACACACACATTTTTTTAAGATTTTATTTATTTATTTTACAAGGAAAGAGAGAGAGAGGACGAGCAGGGGGGCTAGGAGAGGGAGAAGCAGGCTCCCCACTGAACAAGGAGCCTGACATAGGGTTCAATCCCAGGACCCTGGGAGCATGACCTGAGTCGAAGGCAGAAGCTTAACCAACTGAGCCACCCAGGCACCTCAGAAACACATATAGATTTTTGAGCATCTCTTCAGCTTTTGAAAACGACTCTTCTGTGATGCTCTAAATTTCAAATTAAAATGCAAAATGTGAGATAAAAATTACTGTAATTGCAATAATAGTATGTATAGTAAAAGAGAGACAAAATTGAATGAATGCATGTATTTGCCCAGTACTAATACTCAATTCAACTCTAAGCAAATATTTACTCATTATATGAATATAAAAAGTAAAATGTCCTTAGGGTTGTAACACACGTATAAATGTACAGTCTATAAATGCCAAAAGCCACATTGCAACAATGGTTCCACATACTCATGTTCAATCAGATCAATATATAATCAAGAGGAAAAAGGAAACACACTGAAAAAGAGCTCACACTGAATGGAGGACTCTCCAAATTATCAAACTTGAAATTAAACAAGAGAGGAAAGTTTACAACTATTGCTTTTATAAATATAATCAGTCATCTGGAAAATGAGCTTTGTACAGATATAATAAGTTCCCAAGAATAATTTGTGCAAAGTCCAATCGCCATTTTCACGTTTGTGAAAACCATGCCTGGTATCATCTTGGTAGTGATTTCTGGTCCTAAATATTATCCAATATCTCCTGTCCTCTCTGAGGCATGGGACTGCTGAATGTCCATATTTGAACCACGTGGTCATGCAAGGTTATTTGTGAAAATTTATTTGACTTGAACTCTCACCTTAAAATCAAGAAAGTGTATACCTGGAATAAACAACTTCAATAGAGTCAGTTTATAATTGCTACTTCCATAAGACATCAAAATTCTATAGGAAAGAGTTGTTTACTGATAGTCATCCTAAGCAATTTTCCTTTTTTTCAAAGGAAGTGTGCCTTCCTCAAATTTTAATATAGGCTAGACAGATTAAGAAGGGTCAGGAAACAAATACTTCATGTAATCTGAGATTAAGGAATGAAATTAATATCTTTAAATGTTTAGCATGGCTTTAAATTGATTTTATTTTGTATAATTCCTTTATTACAAGGGTAATATTCTAGCCAGTGATATATGGGGGTCTGTTTTATTTTCTGTTTACTGAGGACTGACCACAAGGTCCAGTATACTAGATATTTAGTTTAGAAAACTTTCCAAAGATCAGGGCGCCTGGGTGGGTCAGTGGGTTAAAGCCTCTGCCTTCGGCTCAGGTCATGATCTCAGGGTCCTGGGATCGAGGCCTGCATTGGGCTCTCTGCTCCATGGGGAGCCTGCTTCCTCCTCTCTCTGCCTGCCTCTCTGCCTACTTGTAATCTCTGTCTCTGTGTCAAATAAATAAATAAAATCTTTAAAAATAAAAAAAGAGAAAACTTTCCAAAGATCAAACACATTTTTTCCTGAAACTCACTATATTATTACATTTGTTTATTTGTAGCCATAGTTACAATAGATGGTTTCCACCTACTTCTAAACTGATTTAAGGGATACTATAAATAAGAGAAATAGATATAATAAAGCTATTGTGAAAAATTCAAAGGACCAGAATCAAACAGTGAAAGAGGAATGTAGTTTAAGACTCTGTAAAGGAGTACTGACTAAAATATGAACAGTATCTTCTATAGCAACTTTGTAGAAAATGAAGAACACAATCTTTTATATATTGTTTCTTATCATTGGTCTTAAAAAAGAAGAGTTGAGAAGAAAAGGTTAAGTGATAGGAATTTCTTTTCTTTCCTGTAAGTCTCTCAATGGCCTTCTGAGAATTTCCCTTTTCTTCTAAGTCTCAGCTCTCACTTTCTACAGAAATCATCCCTGTGCCAGTCGTTTTTAATTTCCTTCCTAATATCTATTCACTCCATCCCCCCTTCTAATAGAGCACAAATTAATTTAGTGGGTAATGTTTCCGTTTAAAAATACTTAGTTTTCCACAGTCCCATGAATCAGAAGATGGGCTTGGATGTAGTTCTGGGCAAAGAATATATTGTATAAACTGCAGTTAAGTTTGGGGCTTTTCAAAGTGTTACTGTCTTCCTGAAAACATGGGCAAACCTTCACAATATATATTTTGCTCTTTACCTTTACCCTTTCTTTCTTCCTAAAACTTAAAAGTCATGTCTAGAAGGGCAATCTCTTTTTTTGTAAATATGAGGAGAATGGCCATGCATTAAGGATGAAGATGCCGAAAATCAGGGGAAGTCTGGACCTCAATGACCTCCGGGTACCATAATAGCCCTGGAGTACTGTCTGCCTCCAGACTCTATTTACATGAAATAGAAGATAAATAAAACAAGACACTTTAACTGAATTTCTGTGACATACAATTGAATACAACCTTAGCTCAGACTTTTTTATGTGCCTCAGCGCCACCCTGGTTTAGCTGCTCCCACTTGTTTCCACAGCATCTCCCACACCCCAAACACAATCTTTCTCTCCCTCACTGCACCCTAAATTTCAGGAAGACTGAGATCATGTCAAGCTTGTAAGTGCAGGTCCCAGAACCTTGCTCATGTTCACACAGCACATAGTAGGCACCCAGTACATTTACTGAATGGGGGAATAAGAAATGATCGAATAAGGACGATACCCACTTCTCTCTACATCTACCTCTAACTACTACATCTATTACTACAGCTGGGTGTTTTTTAAACCCAGACTATTGTGGTGGCTTCCTCCTTGCATAAAAATCCTTCCATAGCTTCCCATTACCCTTAGCATAAAATCCAAATCCCCTCCACTTTCTGGGAAACCTGGCACTGCTCTGATTGTATCTCTTTCCTTTTCCTCATTACATTCTACCCACACTGGCTTCCCTTCCGTTATTGAAACATTCCAAGCTCATTCTAACCTTAAGATCNTAATGTAATGGCTTCCCTTCCGTTATTGAAACATTCCAAGCTCATTCTAACCTTAAGATCTTTGTGCCAGNCCCACACTGGCTTCCCTTCCGTTATTGAAACATTCCAAGCTCATTCTAACCTTAAGATCTTTGTGCCAGATGTTCCCTTTCCACAGATTTTCACACGTTGGCTCCTTCTTGTCCTTCAGATCAAACCTTAGATCCCCTCTTCAGAGAGGTCACAGCTGACAAGTGAATCTAGAGGAACTCATCAAGTACTCTATCCCATAACCTTCTTGTGAAGCTGTGGAGAAAATACTCTTGTTTCTTTAAAGTTAGGGCCTTCTGAGAACATTTTACTGAAACTTGGAACCAAGGCTAAAACAGAATCCTTACAAGGTAATTTAGGACTGACTAAATAACGAGAACTCCAGAGAAATTTCGCTCTCTTGAAGCATGTATTTACATTTTAAGGGGAGATGAGACACAGGCCCATGGACACATTCCAAAAGGAGGACCCAAGATCCTTTCCATTACTTTTCCAAGGAAACTCTCTCAAAAGGGGAGGAAAGACAGCTGCCTCGCTCTCCTGTATAAATGTCCAGATTCATTGGGGGGAGCACAGCAGGGGGTACTCACCTACAATACTGACCCCGTATATGTTGAGTGACAACTGACTCTCACTGCATTGCCCCAGAAGGAAGACACTGCAGCACAAGGGAATCTGGACATTATTATTTGCTACAAATAAATAATGATAAATCTGTCTGCTCCAGAAACCTCATGTTGGCATTCAGGATAATATTAATAAATACATTATTATAAACCTAACATCCCCTATATTTGTTATAGTTCTTGTCATTATCGGATATTGTGTATCCACACCACTCTATGGTGGTCCACAAGTTTGGTCTTTGCTGTGTTTATAACTAGTGCCTGAAAGAATTCCCAGTAGGAGATCAATAAACACTAGTTGGATGAATAAATGAATGACAATTTTTTGAAGAACTGGATTGTAGAGTTTTCTAGTGAAAAAACAGAGGGGAGATTATAAATTTTAGGGAAAAAATGGTTGCTTATTTTGGATGGCCTCTTAAAGAACAGCATATGTAACATATATTTGAAAACTGAGGTTTTTATAAATGCCTGAATGGGCAGATTTTTTTAATGGACTCATTTTTTTATGACAGCTACTAGCTGTGTAGTCGACGAGATTTTTATTTTTCTATAAACATTGAATAATTTATCTGTATTCCTGCCCAGCTGCAGAGCAATTGAATCAGGCAGGACCAAGACTTCTCCCAAAAAAAGCAGTTTCAGTTCTTGTCAGAGGTCTGAACAAGAACACAATTAAATCCTCAGAGTTCTGCAAATACATTACCTAGAAAACTTTAAGAGTGTATTTTAGTAATTCTCAACCTCTATCATGAGAATACCTAAGATAATTTGAGGAAGACTACACCTTAATGGCATTTCAAGATGAGTCCCTCTCAAAATTTACTCTGTAGAACCTGCAGATTACACCTCTTAAGCATCATATCTACATGCATATTGAAAAACATCTTCAAAAGATGATAATTTTCATTTTGGCAGAGTTGGTATTACTTCTTACTTCTTAGCTCTTACTTCTGATAATATTTGTACTATTTGTTTGAGCTGATCAACTCATTGTAGAAATAAAACAAACATACTGACATTATAAATATTGGGTAAATACAATTCTTAAAGATCCTCCCAAAGGGACAGGATGCCATAACACCCAATGCTTTCCAAAGGATAAAGTCTGGGTAAACAAGAGTTGAGAATTTAATACTGTATAGTTGTGCCTCCAGCATAATCCATAGAACAGGGTGTCCTGATTGGCAGGAATGAGCCTCTAGCCTTCTCAGCAGGTATATTCCTATAGTAAAAAAGAGTGCATAATAATCTATTAACATTATTTCTAAAGATTATCTATATACTTTTTGTCTGGGTTTTCTTAAAATCATCTGATTTCCCAAATAGGCATCTCTCCTGAGAAGAAAATGTGTTGATACCCCAATATCAGTATTTCCAACCATTTATCAATTCAAAATAAATTAATTCATGAGGCTCTTATACTTTGGTAGACATGAAACAATCCTCCAGAAGCTAATACTTAGAAAGAAAAAATCAAGTTCCTGAACCTACAAAAGTGTGAAATAAGATCTGGAATAATAGTAACCCCACAAATATCAATATATTATATATTATACATACACATTATATACTTTTGTTATGCAATACACAAAGTTATATTGAAAGGGTGATGTTCTTGCTAATTTCTAATCCTTACAAAGAAAATGTTTATGAAGGCCTGAGCTGAGAGTCAGCTACACAATTTGCAGGGCTCAGTGCAAAATGAAAATATGAGCCCCTTGTTCAAAAGCAGGGGAAAAGCTTTTTCTGTTCTTATATAGTCTCTCAAACTATGGTGGTGGGTTTTTTTTTAAGATTTTACTTATTTATTTATTTGTTTGTTTATTTTTTTTTTTTTGAGAGAGAGTGAGGAAATGGTCAGAGAGAGAAATAGACTCCACCTGGAGCTGGGAGCCCAATCTGGGACTTGATCCCGGACCTCTGGGATCATGACCTGAGCTGAAGGCAGTCGCTTAACCAACTGAGCCACCCAGGCGCCCTATCATGGTGGTTTTCATTTGCATTTGATGTTCTGCTTCCCTGGGAAAGAGAATACCTGCGGGGCAAGTGCCAACCCTCACAAGTGTCCTCTCTACACCCATGCCTGAGTCATGCTGGGAAGAGAAGGCAATAGAATTCACTGGGTCCGGAGTCAAGGGAGTGGATGGCTTGGCCCCCCAACCAGGGGAAATAAGGAGAGATAGAAGGAAGAATCATATGTAAGTAGAGGATCTGAGACCTCAGTGCATGTTCCACCATCCCATCAAGATGACTTTTGACTACAGAATACAAACTTAAAGATAAGATTATTAAGAATTCCAAGATGACCACATTGCATCAAATCCTAAACATGGGACCCTATATGATTGCCCTGTTCACATACCCACGAACGTGGCCTTTCCTAAGGCAGTAAACAGTCTCCCTGTTCTAGGTCTGGCTCTGACTTAATTTGCCTCATCTACTTCTTTTTATTTTTTCTTTTTTTAGTTCTTATTAAATTCCAGTTAGTTAACATACAGTGTAATATTAGTTTCAGGTACACAATATAGTGATTCAACATTTCCATACAGTACCCCATGCTCATCACAACAAGTGCCCTCCTTAATCCCCATCACCTATTTAACCCATCCCCTCACCCAGCGCCCCTCTTGTAACTAAGTTTGTTCTCTATAGTTAAGACACAGACTTACATTTCTTGGACCCAGTTCTAGTATTCTCAAGGTGAGAGAGTACAGTCAATCATCATTAATGAGTACTAGATAATCAATAAGGATTAAAATATTTTTAAATTTTAAAGATGGAAAGAATCTTAAGTTATGTAGCCCAACTCTTTCATCTGACAAAAAGAAAACCAAGGCCCCAAGGGGCTACATATTCAATGTCACCACCAGCTTGTTAGCACCAGGGCAAGGAATGGAGCCCACCCACCGTTTCTTACTCCCAACACAGACCTCCTTTAGAAGAGTTGAGTGAGACAAAGAAAGACAAATTTTATTTCCCCAGCAGTGTAGACTTTTAAGAAATATATTCAGAATTGAATCTAAATGAAGATGACCCTGACAGGGCACATTAGTAAAAGCTTAGAACATTATTCAGTACCACAAAGCCATATGGGGTAGGTCACATGACTTGGTCTCCAATGAAAAAAGAGGTGACATACTGATGAAAATTTCAGATTTTAACACATTTTACCTTTATTGATTTTATTCTATAAACACTTGGAAGATGTGCACCTGATCCTCCAAAATTTTAGATTGCTTCTCCTTTCACCACACAACCCTAAGTCTTCTGTTAACTGTCTTTCTTTGATTTCTGCAATTGAGAGGCCACATGGCTCTCTGATTTAATTTAAGCTTTTAAGTAAATAAAATTTCTGCTTCCATGAGGCAGGGATTCAGCACAATGAAAACTGAGAAACCGTCTTTCTCCTTCGATAAGCATGAATACAAGGTGAGCCAAAAAATGAACCTCAGAGAGCTGGATAAAAGAAAGGGAGATATCCCATCCTCTCCCTGCAAACCAGAGAATGGAATGTTGAATAAGTCTCAATAGGCTATTTAGAGAAATGTACATATTATAAAATACAATCTTGGAATACGACATCAAAAGCTACTGGAGTACTGTGTGGTGACGAACACAATAAAATAAATAAATAAAATAAATTAAAATACACTCAGTATGATTGTTATTTAGGGATCATCATAAAGCCAAATGTTTTTCTCATGAGTTCACTCAAGTTTACAATATTTATAACACAGTAAAATCTGTAGTAATAAATAGTGATCTATAAGCATTATCATCGTCAGGTAAAGAAATACTGTAACAACTGTTAGTAGTTTGAAAGACACTGATGTCTTCCTAACAATATTTTGTTACTTCATGGACTAAAAAAAAGTGTATACTACTAAGCTAAGTGCCCCTTGGAAGAAGGGCCCTGAGGATGTTATAGTTTTGATATGGTGTTTCCTGTTCCATAAAATGTGACCTCATGTCACAGAAGACCACTTGGCTGACAGAGTTCTCCCCACTAGCGTGCTACTATATGGGGTGCTATCTCGAGGCAGAAAAGAAGTAGACAACAACTTCCTTCTATCACAGCATTGAGTCGAACTGATACAGACCATATGGAGGAGAGAGGAAATACAGCAATAGGAGATAGCTGAAGGGTTAGTATATTCTGCTCTGTCTTGGCTCTGGTCTCTAGAGCTGTGTCACTGCTTAGATCTAGATCAATGGAGTTTTGTTTATGCTGGCAGGGAAAATTCTCCATCATATGTTTTATCGAATCCTAACAGAAACACCTGGGAGCACAAAACCAAAAGCAGATTTACTACCAAGTCACACTGACCTGAAACGTTGTATCAATTCTAACTTCAGTTAACACATAGTCCCTGGTGTGCTCTTCTCTGGGACAGTTACCACGCCCTCCAGAATTTAGAATTTCTATGAATGCCTAGGTGAGGGCAGAGTACCCAGCCAGCCTGTGCTTCAAGAGGCTCAAAATGAAAAAGGCACAGTAAAATAAATCAGCTGGACTACTTAGTGGTAAATGCCTCATTTTCTTGTTGTGTTTACCCTTCTGACACAACAGAACAGTAATGTATATCCTCTCCCTGCATTCTTAATAAGGTTATTTACACTGCATATTCAATGAGTTTGTGCCCTATGCAATAAATTCTCAGTTCTGAAATGTGTGCAAGAGTGTAGACATCATTATTGAAGGAATTAACCTTGTAAATGAGGACCACCCTTATTGAAGCTCTGGATTTTGATTATTCAAGAGTGACACAGGAATATAGGCAGTTTTCTGCAGAATTATGATCAGCCTTGCAAATAGCCACAGATTGTGAATAAGTAACAAAATCTTGGCAAGAAGTGAAAAAAATCTGACTTCATTTGAAAAATGTCTCCGTGTTGCTTTGTGATTTTCAATGCCAACAGGGGAAAGAAATATTGTGAGTGCTCTGACATGTAGAATTAAAGGCTTATTTATCAGTAGTGATCTGTATTTTGAACTGGTTGGACTGAGGAAACTAGAAAGAGGAAATGTAGGCAGAAGAGGACCCTTTCAAGCCACGTTGTGTGCTGCTTTCAGCCCCCAGACCACCCCAGATATTCTATGTCCTAGCTTCCACTCAACCACACTGTGCAACAGCCACAGCTAAGACATGCCTGGATACACTCACATTTTATCAACATCCTGATTTATTAAGAGATAATAGAAATCTAAGGGTATAATGAAACTACTGTTATAACTCAAAAATGAGTAATTGGGGATCAAAAGAAAAGAAAGAAAAGAAAAAATCCCCAAATACTGTCTCACTTAAGTAGAAGCCTTAGATAGATCATTTGACTTTAATTCCTTCCAGTTTTCTAACCAAGCAAAGACACTGAGGATTAACATGGGACTTGAGAGATTCCTCTTCCTTCTCTCTCCTCTAATTCATGACAGACATCTCCTCTTCCTTGAACCCTGAAGAAGCATGAGGGGAAGATATTTCAGAGTCTATAATTGAGAATAATGTTAAAGAACTATTAGCCTGGAAGCAAAAGCTCATCCATCTAAAGTCCTGTGAGCCCATGTATAAGACCCAACTACCAGGCCTGAGCATCAGGGAGTAGATAGAGGAAGAATTTCCCTCTTTTCCATGTGAGTACCTACAGACCGTATAACATCCACAATAATAAGTATAAATCCCACTGCTGATCATAGTATAGGTGGCGGAACACTGTGTACTTATGTATGAAATTTGTACAGTTAAGATTTGTGCATTTCAATCTCCTTAACTTATATCACACACACACACACTGTAAATAATAATAATAATTGAGTAAGGTTGGGGAATGAGTGGAAGCAAAGATAAAACAAGAAGGCTGAATACGGATAATTTTTTAAGTGGAAAGATGGGCTCATAGGGGTTCGTTATACTATTTTATTTATTTTGTATATGTCTTGAAGTTTCTCATAGTAAAAGCTTAAAATGCTAATTGTTTCTGTTTTATCACCGACCCACAGCCACTTGTATCACCATGAGGACCAAGATCAAAGTCTACTCACATGTTTGACATGTGACAAGGCAGGTGGAGGACGTCACATCACCTTCACATACCCCAAACTGAAGGAAAGAGCTCAATATGCTTTAACTCCTGGGTGTTTGCTTAAGTAAAGATGAGGAATTAAAGAAGTTTGCCCATAATCATTAAATATTATTCTAATGTCTCAGGAAGTCAGGGATACCAAGTGAACAACTCTGCACTGTTAGGGTTTTACTGGTCTGCCGCGTTGTATGTACTTCCTTACACCACCTTCGATGGACTGAGCATGTTGAGATTTATCAAAGTCCTCTTGTTATGGACTTAGCCTTTATTTACTCTACTGTTGCCAACATTTCTGGATTAAGAATACTCAGGTTTTAGTATGGAGTTTCCTCAAAAAGTTGAAAATAGAGCTACCCTATGACCCAGAAATCGCACTACTGGGTATTTACCCTAAAGATACAAAGGTAGTGATCCTCAAGGGCATGTGCACCTGAATGTTTATAAGCGGCAATGTCCACAATAGCCAAATTATGGAAAGAGCCTAGATGTCCATCAACAGATGAAAGGATAAAGAAGATGTGGTGTATATATACAATGGAACACTATGCAGCCATCAAAAAACCCCAAAATCTTGCTATTTGCAATGATGTGGTGGATGGAACTAGAGGATATTATGCTAAGCAAAATTAGTCAATTAGAGAAAGACAATTATCATATGACCTTTCCGATAGGAGGAATTTGAGAGGCAGGGCAGGGAGTCGTTGGGGGAAGGGAGGAAAGAAATGAAACAAGATAGGACTGGGAAGGGAGACAAACCACAAGAGACTCTTAATCTCAGGAAACAAACTGAGGGTTCCTGGAGGGGATGGGGTGTATGGACGGGATGGGGTCGTGGCTGGATGATGGACATTGAGGAGGGTATGTGCTGTGGTGAGTGCTGGGAATTGTGTTAGCCTGATGATTCACAGGCCTGTACCCCTGAAACAAATAATACATTATATGTTAATAAATAAATAAATAACTACATATTTTTAAAAAAGTATACTCGGGTTTTGTACCATCACACAGCATCCCATTTAAAGCACAAATGTATAGATACTGAAGTCCTTCTGAAAGTGTTTATTTGATGCTCAAGCACTGGTGTCATTGCAAGCAAAGAAAAAACTTCTTTAATACAGGCATGTTTTCATATTACACAAGAAAGGACTAGTATTCAATACATGTGTATTGAATGAATGAGTGAGTGATGGAAGAGAGATATTTACTGAGTAAAAGAATTTTATAATGTGTTTCAAAGACAGAATTAAGAAAAGTGCCAAATACTTAAACAACAAAAAAGAGCATTGTAAAGATTTTAAAATTAAGGTCACTAGAAAGTGTTTTGGAGTTATTATGGACCAAGAAATGCCACAATATATTGAGCCTTTAAAAAAATTATATATAATACTTTTTACATCTAAAAAGGACAATTTGGTTTAAGAGCTGCTAAGAGAAGCAGTCAAATCTCTAGGGGAAAAAAATGCCTTTGCTTACAACTCATTTATTATGGGGATAACTTTAGTTTGTAAGTTTGACTTTGGTTAAAATTGGTTTCAAAAGATCTAAACTTCAAAAGCTAAACTGAGACTAAAAGATTCGTGGAGCCTAAATTACCTGAATAATTACTTCTTATTTTTACATTCACTTTTTATCTCCTATTCTCTTTTTATCTCCCTTTTACTAAAGCTTGTGTGTCAAATATTGAGTAACAACAGGGTGAGAACTCAAATAATCCCAACTGCTCATAAACAAGAGGCCACGTCAAATCTGTACTAAGCATGTACACAATGATTTTCTTTTCATAACAAAGAGTAGCTGGTCAGTAAGTATCAGCATCAAAGGCCAAACTTAATAAGTAAAAATTTAGGCAAAAACAGCTGGCTTTGGTCCTATCGTGAATCGTGGCACCTAGGTGCCCAATCCCTCATTTCAAAGCGCAATAGAAACAGTCAGTGCTCTCTTCCTAGGAACAGGACAAAAGAAGTACCTGCGGCCTTTTAAGTTATCTTGTGAAGATAACCTGTCAATCAAACAGACCGAGTGCCTCTAATATGCAAAGCATTCAGAAAAAATGAGAACAAAAGCTTTCTCACATCACTGAGACAATTAGCTTTGCCCCCGCAAAATTGCAAAATTGTGCAGGCCTGTCAAATGTTACTATGCTGGGACATGAAAACATCAATAATAACTGCATCTAGAAAATTTGATTTCAGCAGTCTTCTGAGATCCATATATATAGATCATATATATATGGATCACTGCATAGCTCATTACAGAGGAAGCCTACTGTGGCTGACATGGCACGCAGACTGACCACATAACCCCAATTTTCTCTCACTGGCAACTTTTTGACGCGTTTTCCCCCCAGGGCTATAGTTTGTTTTCTTCTTAGAGTCAGCTTAACAATGAGTTGTAATGGAAATTTTGCCCTAAAAATGTTTAGTCATGGGTTCAGTTGGTAAGAGAACAGCTAATGAGTCCAAGGACACAGGCTCTTACTGGTAGGAAATTCATGTGAAAGGAAAATATTCCACACCAGCTCTTGCTCTCAGGATCAGTAGTCTCCAGCTGTAATATCATTGGCCAATGGGGGATCGGTTCGAAGACTTAGGAATGTCCACAACCTACCAGCAGTAGAGGATGCCTAGTCTCATGATCATTCTTATGTTTGTAATAGTACCTATGAGTTGCTAAATTAGGTTTAGAAATAAGAAGAGGGGTGTTGCAACATCTCTGCCCTTGAGCTCCACACATCCCAAGTGAGGGAAGAAGGACAAATAAAAGAGATAAATAATAAATGATAAAGCATAGTATTTTTAAGGACAGAGTAAATAGTGCAGCTAATAAGTGTAGAGGGAGTGAAGAAAAGGCAAAGATTGCATTCTGTCATATAGTCAGGGGAAATTTCTGGAGGCAGTGACCTTGGTGCTAGCCTTTCTGAGCATGGAGAAAAAGCAGGAGATGGGTATTCAGTAAAGGGGACTCCCAGATTCATCCCCACAGGGAAGCGTGGTACCCTCCATCTGGGAAAAAAATATAGCTTAGGCTTTTCAGTATGCGTAGCAGGAGGTCAACTCCTGTTTTTATTCCAGTACTACAGGCCTGTGGCTCATTCTTTAGTTCTAGCAACAGGGAATGCAGTAGGCTGTGTTCAGAAAAAAATTTCATATCTAAAGACCTGCTGAGAAAAGTGTACATCAAGGAAAATCATTTAAGACATCCACTCCCAAAGGCTTTCTAAGATCTAGTCTTAGATTAAGTTAGAGCTTTATAAAGCTACATGTCATGACCACCTTCACTGAGTTATGCTTTAAAATTAAACTCTCTGAGTAGAACAGTGGTTACCAAGGGGCTGAGAAAAATGGGGAGATGTTGGTCAAAGGGTACAGACTTTCAATTTTAAGATGAATAAGTTCTGGGGATCTAATGTATAGCAGGGTGATTATAGTTAATAATCCTTTATTATATACTTGAAATTTGCCATGAGAGTAGATCTTAAGTGTTTTAACACACACACACAAAAGGTAACTATGTGAGGTTATGGATGTGTTAATTAATTTGATTGAGGTGATTATTTCACAATGTATACAAACATCAAAATATCACATTGTACAACTTAAATATATACAATTTTTGACAATTTTACCTCAATAAAGCTGAAAAAATAAATAAAACTAAACACGCTGGCTTGGCAAAAATCTATCAAAAAAATCCCATGGGCGCCTGGGTGGCTCAGTGGGTTAAAGCCTCTGCCTTCGGCTCAGCTCATGATCTCAGGGTCCTGGGATCGAGGCCCATATCGGGCTCCCTGCTCGGCAGGGAGCCTGCTTCCTCCTGTCTCTCTGTCTGCCTCTCTGCCGACTTGTAATCTGTCTCTCTCTCTCTCTCTGTCAAATAAATAAATAAAATCTTTTAAAAAAATAAAAAATAAAAAATAAATCCCATACCTTTTTATCTAGTAATTCTAATATAGGCAATTATTTCTACAAATAATCTCCTTTGGGTGTATTGATATGTATATGTGATCATTCATTCTGCATTATCTTTATTCTTTTTTGTAATTGTGAAAGACTGGGAAGTAACATAATGCACATTGGCAGGAACGGATTAACTAAATTAAAGTGCATCCATATGATAAATACTATGCAGCCCTTTAAAAAAAGCACAGTATGAGTATGCCTACATTTATGAATCTGAAACTAGCAAACTAGATGCTGATACCTGAATGAAGAGAGGCTACTCACATGGAGATCTCCTGTTAAAATGCACCAGGTTGGAGTGACAACTGAAGGAAAACACCTTGGGCAGATGTACTGTTCTAAGAAGGCCACCAATGACTGAAGTGAGGTGGATGAGGAAAGGGAGAAGATAAAGGATTGAGGTCTGAGCATGCAGTAGGTCACTTACAGCCCAAAGGTCATGATAGAGAGTGACATTGTGCCTTAAATCTAATGGGAGCCAGTAGAACATCTTAAACAGATGTCCAGGTTTGTATTTTAAAGTGGTCACTCTACCCTCTATATGGAAGATGAATTCTCTAAGGGTAACCACAGAGTGGAGCACAGGTGGTCATTACGATGGTCCATGCAAGAGACTTAGAGTGCTGACAGTGTAAGTAGTAAATGGTTTAGGGAAACATTCCAGAGATAAGATGCCTGTTTCCTCTTCCTTTTCATACTCATGTTTTCCTTTATTTTTGTGTAGTGGTGCTATTGTCAACTCCAAAATTATTGTCCACCTTGTATCTTTTTTGAAAGCAGGTAGGGCACAAGTATAAAGTTCTAAATAAAAGAGTGTGTGCGTGTGTGTGTGCACATGCATGCATGCACATAAAGGTATGTGCTAAGTAGCAACAGCTCAAATATGCATGTGGAAGGAGCAAAAGCCAAGTATCCAAAAGACCTGCTTTCACACTTCTACTTTTAAAGATTTTATCTTCTTTATGATTAAGAGGGTATGCTCATGGTACTACAAAGATTAAAAGTTAATATTAAAAGTACACGGTACAATATCTAGCACTTTAAAGAAAGTCAGCAATTGCTTGGGATTAAAATGGGGAAGACCTTGGAAATCGTACCATGGAGAAGATATAAGGAAATCTGAACATGCGGCTGGGGTACAAAGCAGCATTTTAGGAAGGTAGTATCAAGTTAGCTTCAGGAGCTAGTATATAAAGGGAAAGGCCATTTAGGAGATTACTGCATTCTTCACAACATCTATTTTAGGAAAGGAAAGAAGAGATCTCATTATCACCATTGACAGACAAAGAAGAGAATGACTCACCTCAGGTCAAACAACAAATCAGGGGCAGAAATGAGACCAGGCTGGAAAATCACGCTTCCTAGTCTAAGTATACTCATTCTCTAGACCCCTGCTGCCTACATTATTCAAATATAGTACATGAATCTAGCTATTCATGGGACCTTTTCCAAACATTAAAGCTCGCTGAAACCCACTAGATAAATAATATGCTAAAGGTCAAAGAATAGAGAAAACTGTAGTTTCTCCCAAGTTCTAATTGTTTTCACTTCTTTGAGTTTGTCTCTAATTTCCAATTTTCTTCTAAAATTAAAGCTTTTAGTTAAATGGCATTAAAGTATTCTTCTCTGCTCCTGCTGAATCTATATGTGTACATGTCTATGGAGTCTATGTGTGTGCATTCACACACGCATTTATCTCAAGGGTGAAAGTAATCTGTCACCATTAACTTAACTGTGCAGAAAATGCTTCTAAAGAGAAATTAACATTTAGTTTACCATATCTTTAGAATAAGTAAAGGTTTTTACAATTACCTCAGAGGAAGTATTGAACTCAGTAAATGTGAGAATTTAAAAGCCATGGTGATTAATGAAGGGAACAGCTTACCTTATGAAAACAAAGCACCAAGATACTTTAGTAAGAAATGGCTATAATTTCATTGAGATACAGTGCATATTCAGATCAAGGAAATGTAAGTGAGGTAGTATTCAGAACAGGTAATGGATAATGTCATCCTCTAGACTTATTCAACTATAACAAGTAGTAGCTCACATGGGCTCACTGCATTTGCGCTTCCCCAGACCTAGAGATGTACCAGTTGGGACAGGATAGAAGGGACCTACATAACATAGACCATATATCTCTGCTTTAAAAAAGTTGGGATTTTATTCCTTCAAATACTTCATCAGAGTTCTCCTACTAATTTTCAAGTGATAACTGGTGGAAATACCTAGATTATTTTTGAGGATCAGCATAAAACTAAATGACACATTAATTAGAGAGTTTCTCTCCTGTCAACCCTCCTTCTCCAAGCAACATTCACTTGCAAAAAAGGAGTCTATATAAGTCTACCCAGTGAAGGTGTGCCGTTAAATATTATAGTATCTAGGGGCGCCTGGGTGGCTCAGTCAGTTAAGTATCTGACTCTTGATTTTGGCTCAGGTCATGATCTCAATCTCAGGGTTGTGCGATCAAGACCCACAGTCCAACTCCATGTTCAGCATGGAGTCTGCTTAAGATTCTCTTCCTCTGTCTCTCCCTTTGCCCCTCCCCCATTCTCTCTCTCTCTCTCTCTCTCTCTCTCTCTCTCTCTCTCTCTCTCTAAAATAAATATATAAATCTTTTAAATAAATTAAAGTATCTAAAGCAGTAACAGAAAAGAGATAATGGAGAGGAAAAGAGGACTTTCCTTCACAGTTTGCCATTGATTCCCACTGACAGACTCTCTCCCTGACCGAACTAGGTCCTTCTGAGACTTCTTCTCAACTAGGTTTTGACCTTGACCTTCCACGTCCATCCCTGCCAAACCCCTTTTACAGCAAGAATTCTGCTAAGTCAGCCCCAAACCCTCAATATCTGATCACACTTGATACCTGACCAAGTTCTCATCCCCTACACTGATGTCTGATCATGTTGCCTTCAGCAAGAATCTTATTAAATTGGTTTAGCAAGAATCTATCTACCCATAATGTTTCCTCTTAGAAATTTTCCATACACTGACTCCTCACTCTGCTCCTTGGCTATAAAATCCTTGCTTGTCCTTGTTATATATTAGAAATCGAACGTTGTTCTATATGGAAGCTTCTTTCCGCTATTGTGAAAATACTGAATAAACTTTGTTTTTACCACCTTTACCTAGTGTCTAGCTCTGTTTCTCTTTGACACCACATATGAGTCCCCCTCCCCACATTAGACATAATCCTTACATTTCTTGCAACACCATTAATTGTTTTAATGGTGGTAAAATTAGGACTGGTCATGCATAGATTTGATGGTCAAAAATTGTCTTCTGTCTGTAATTGAAGGGTATGAAAAAATATGTTGTGAGAAGTGGCAGAAGTTGCTGAAGAGAAGGTAGCGTACATATCATTCCTTTTTTCTTCCTCTTCTTTTTCTCATTAAGTATAGTTTCTTATGTGGTTGTCGCTGTTGCTAAACACTTTACCTGTATCATTGTACTTAATCTTTACTACAAAACTACAAGATATGAACTAAGTGATCTGCATTTTAGAAATGAGGGCACAAGCCTGAGTGGCTCAGAGGGTTAAGCCTCTGCCTTCGGCTCAGGTCATGATCTCAGGGTCCTGGGATCGAGCCCCGGATTGGGCTCTCTGCTCAGCAGGGAGCCTACTTCACCCTCTCTCTCTGCCTGCCTCTCTGCCTACTTGTGATCTCTCTCTATATATATCTAATAAATAAATAAAATCTTTTAAAAAAAAAGAAATGAGGGCACACAGGCTTATTTGTAAGTGATGGGGTCAGAACTCTAGTCACTTGAGTCTAGAGCACTTTCCTTCACCATTCTGCTTAGAGAGGTTGCCAGACGGAGAAGTGAAGAGCATACGCCCCACCACACAAAGGCTGGAATGAGAACAGCATGTTCATGGATCACCAAGAAGTTCAGTACAGGTTGTGAGAAAAGGAAAGGAAGTAATGAGGGGCAGTGGTTCAATGCCAGGCTTTAGAGGGATAGCCAGCACAGCTCCATTGCAAAACTGTTTCTCTTCACCTGCTGATTTTGGGGAAGTTACTTATCATCTCCCAGCCTCAGTTTCCCTATCTGAGCTGTACTGTATTGGCTATTATTCATATTACTATCCTATTTTCTGGATCCCCAAAGGTTAAGTTTGTCTAGTTTGATGTCTCTAAAAATCAAAATGGGTCATATAATCAAGATACAACAGCCTTTTCAGCTACGAGGTAGAGGAGTAATTTGCAACCCAATTGCTTTCATCCCAAATAGAGGAAACTCTCTGCCTAAAAGGTGTTTGTTCATTAACTCGTTTGAGTTCTTTTCACTGGTAGCATCATATGCAATTTAATTTTCACTGAAATATGGATCTCTAATTGTCACTTAAATGTCTTCAAAAAAGGGCTATAAGGCAGCTTGAATATGCAGAAGACTGTCTGTCGCATCCAGGTAATGCAATTAGAGACAGAAGACATTGCCAATGTTTCAGAATAAATCATAAGACTTTTAAAGGTAGCGAAGCAGAGCAGGGCCAATTCATGCATCATGAAGGACTATCACTGGAGCGCCAACATCTGCCTGACAAATGCTTCTACTAGGTTTTTAAGAGAAGCTATTAAACTTCCAACAACATGTAATTCAATTAAGAAAAAAAATGGAACTATGAATTAACAAGAAGCAAATGCAAACAAAACACCTTGAAACAGTAATGTCTATCTCTAAAGAAATTGTGAACAGGAGTTATGAAGAGCAACATGCCCATATCAAACTATACAACATCCAACAGCCTAAAGAAAATCAAAAGAATCATTTGATTCTGACTGTAAGGAAAACTCAAGTTCCAAGTTCAGTTGTCATATTAAAAAAGATTAAAAATATGTAATTGCATTAACATAATCTATTATTAACTGATAAAACAAATATTTGTGTTTTGTACCCACCTCCAAGTCTCATGAAATTGGTTTTCTGTCTTACAACAGGTGGTATCTTTGAGACAAAGTAATATGCTACTATCATTATGAGTGTGTAGAGGTACATTAGTTTCCTTATTGCTGTTATAACAAATTACCACAAAATTAGTGGCTTAAAACAATATAAATATATTCTCCTCTAGCCCTAGAGACCAGAAGTCAAAAACAGGTCTCATGGGGCTAAAATCAAGATGTTGGTAGGGCTGCCTTCTTTCTGGAGCCTCTGGGGAGAATCCATTCCTTGCTTTCCTGGCCCCTAGAGAACTCTTTCATTCCATGGCCCAGGGACACCCTGACTCCTCAAAGACAACAATCCCATAACTCAGGCCTCTGCTTCCACTGTAGGCTCTGCTTCTCTGACACCATTCTGCCTCCTTCTGTCCCCTGTAAGGACCCACTAGGATATCCCAAGATAATCTCCCCATCTTGAGATCCTTAACTTAATCACACTACCTTTTTTTTTTGCTGTGTAAAGTAAAATAGGTGAGGTTCTGAACCTAAGCAGCAGAGTATTAATAAAAGTTGTCATCCACTTCCTGAGTTCCTCTTTTTTCTACCCTACTGATGTTGTTGCTATCACCAATTCTCTGTTATCATCCATTTAAATTTATATTCAGTGTCTAATCTCACAACCCAGGTATTTTTCCTACTGCTGTGCTCTATCTGTAAGTCTTTACCTCTCCTCTCCCTTTCAATTATTCTTGTTAAGAGTCATCTTTGAAAAGGAGACTCTATCTTCTGAAAAAGCCTTCCTCAAATCAAAATTGTACTTCATAAAATTCAGAGATCTACAAATGTGGCACAGAGTAGATTTGTTTAGAGAAGGCAGCTCCATGTTTAAGATGAAAGGGTGAAACCATAATACCGGGTCCAGGCTCAGAGACATGGAGACCGCATCCTGAGGACTGTGGGCATCACTCTGGTTAATTTTACAAGTCCAATTTTAAAATCACTTCAGAAAGCTCTATGGAGACTGAGGGTAACTCAACACTGTTAACAACATCAGTAATCAATGAACAATTTTTTTTCATTTTCTTCAAAAATAAGAAGTAAATGAAAGGAAATGAAAAACAAAAATTTATGTCAATGAAACTTTTAAAGTTTCCAATTTAAACACAAAAGCCAGGAAATGCAAGTTAAGTATCTCAAGGGAACATTAGCTTGTTCATATTTCATGTGCTTCATTTTAAGGTATAACACTTAACAGTATAATTAGCAATCAAAAATATTTTATCTGTGCACTGTGGGTGTTTGATGTTATTATGAGATCCTTGTTTTTTGCATTTCCTGACTCCTGTGTTTAAATGAATAACCTTAATGTTGCATTATTGTCATGTCTTGCATTAGTTATTGATGGCTTGTAAATGAAATAGATGCCCTGGCAGGTCTTTTCTCCCTCCAACTTCCGTAGATAATTTCTGCAGACACACATTTTATGAACCAATATTACAGAAGCTCTATAAAAACCATAATGGAAAACAACACAATTCTTGCTGAAATGTATGGGGGTTCTAAAAGGTTTTTTACTTTGTAACAATTATGTTGAATCTCTTTGAAAGGTTGTTACTTGTTTTGCTTCTTTATGCCATCACATCAATTTTACCTTGTGCTGAAAACATATTTCAAAAATTAAAGCTCCACAGCAATTCCCAACCTATCAAGGGCTTAAATGCAGCTTTGTAAGACTTGCATTATGCTCTGTTCTAAAAATCACCAAGAACCCTGCTAAAGGATAGTGAGTCAGTACTTAATGATATGCTAATTATGAGCATCATTTCTTTGATACTCATGATTTTTCTTCGAAACATTTCCTTTGCAAAAAGCAAAGTGGTAATAGTTAAAATGCCAAAGATATTTCTAATTAAAAATTTTACCAACTCAAGACTCCAGCTTTCAAATATAATGAGTCAGTTTATCAAAGGTAAAAAAGAAAAAATTCCACGAAACATGCAATGTGTATGAATCCATTATCCTGTATGTCAGGTAAGAGATTTCTGCCACATCTACTTGTCCTCAGACAGCTCCTCACCTCTCAGCCCCTCCTCCCCCAATCAATGGAGAAGAGTAAGCAGTATTCAAAAATCCCAACTTCCATTATTTTCCTGTCTAAATCCAAATACTGTTATACTAAAATGTTCTCGTTCCTCACAGTGCACTGATAAAAATTTGGATATTAGCAGTCATTGAATATGAAATTAGAGATATGATGAAAATATCTGCTCAGTATAAGAGCAACTATGAGAAAATGACTTTTTGGCCAGATTCTGTGATTTTATTGGCACATTGAGCTCATGGAAGAGCACAGCTGCTTAATACAATTCTGGGCTGATAGTTGACTTGGACAGGTCTCTTAATTTATCAATTCAGTTATCTAAGAAAAAAATGCTAAAATTTTTGGTGCCAACTGTTTACATTTCTTAGTTCAATTTTGATCTTAGAAAATTCTTAGTTCCAATATATAATTATAATACATAATACAAACGTACATATATACCCTTCCCTTAAAATTCCTATTATTTCAGTCTCAGATAAGAAATCACAGATGTACCGAATGTATGTGTTTGAAAGGACAGGGAAAAGGGGTAGTATGTCTATTTCCAGATCTCAAGCAAATGTTTTCCAAAAAATTTCTTGCTCAATAATTTATGATTTTGATGTATATAACACCCCAATTATATTTTGTTGAATAATAGTCTACTGTATCTTAATAGCAAAATCAACATGTTTGCATGGTAATTTATACTAAGTACTTGAGAGAAGACAGGGTATCTTAAAGCAGAGAACAGAAAACTTTTTCTATAAAGGGTCAGATAATAAATATTTCAGGCTTTGCAGGCCATATGTAGTCTCTGTCTCATACCCTCTTTGTTTTTGTTTGTTTGGAGTTTTTCTTTTCAATAATACTTTAAAATGGAGAAACCATTCTTAGCTATGGGCCATAATTCAGCCTGCAGACTATAGTTTGCCAACTCCTGTTATGGAGGAAAGGAACACACTACTGAATTTAAATGGTCGCAAGGATAAGTATGATTCCATGATACTGTAACTGTGGCACAAGGCCCAAGAGGACCTGGGCCCCAAAGGTCCCAAACAGACCAAGGTGGGGCACTAGATGCTAGTAAATTCAGATGAAGAGAGATGAGTGGTGCTGAAAATATAAATGAATTTATATCAGTGAAGTCAACACTGGGAAGACAGTGAACTAAGTGACTCAAAAACTGTTTCCAAAGTGCTGCAAATACTAGGTTTTTATAAGGAAAATGTGGGACAAAGGTCGGTGGGTCCAAGCAACTGGGCAGGGAAGGTCAGGGTGAAAGTCAGGTTGATCAATGTCATGAGGTCGGTCTCGGGGGATTTTGCTGGTAATAGGGTAATCATTACAGCTTGGGAGGTGATTAGTTTCAGTCCCCATCACGGATACTTTGCCTGCTGGGTCTTTTACCTGAGTTTAAGAGATAAAGTGGAAAAAAAGAATTTAATCAGTTAGAAAGTAAGGACTGAGGTCAAAATGGAGCCAATTAAGGTGACAACTGGGTCCTCTTTCAATACAGTTGTCCCTTACTGCCTAATGAAGCACTCCAAAATTCAAAAGTACAATGGCAATCATTTATTTTGCTCACACACCTGTAGTGTGTACTGGGCTCAGTGGGGACAATCACTGCTGCTCCACATATGGTGTGCTGGGTCCAGATGGCTCATCTGGGACTAGAGCAGGAGCTTCCATGATAGGCCACTTATGTCTGGTCAGAAGGTTCAGGCTATCAGTTCCTTTCCAGTGGGCTTCTCCATGGAGGTGCTTAAGTTTTTTCTAATGTGATGACTGTATTCTAAGAGGGTATGTTCCAAAAGGGAACTAAGCAGAAGCTGTATCACTGCTTACAACTAGCTTCACTACTTCTCTGCTGTAGTCACAAGTTCATCCAGTCAAGGAAGCAAACATATACATCCACCTCCCATAGGAGGAGCACTGAAGAAAGGAGTGCCAGATGGGAAACGTTGTGGAACATTGGGGAATGTGGCATCCCATAGTATCCAAGCAGATTTCAAAAGGTACACTTGTCAGGGAGCCTGGGAGGCTCAGTTGGTGAAGCATCTGCTTTTAGCTCAGGTCATGATCCTGGGGTCCTGGGATGGAGCCCTGTATAGGGCTCTCCACTCAGTGGGGAAGTCTGCCTCTTCCTCTCTTCCTCTGCCTTTCCCCAGCTTGTTCTCTCTCTCTCTCTCTCTCTCTCAAATAAATAAAGAGAATATTTTTTTAAAAAGTACGCTTCTCCCTTGGCACCTGCATATTAACTTTTCTCTCCTTGCTTCTCTAATGTAGGAAAATTTGGGGTAGAGTTAAGTCAATAAAATATACCTTTACAGTCTAGTCCTAAAGTAGCCTTTGAAGTACTCCACAAAACTTTCTGCAAGTCTAATGTATTTGGTTGTAGGATTTAAGTTAGGAAAGTAGACTCCCCAAGCTTCTTTCACCAAAAAACTGGCAGAAGTTCAGCTCTTGACTTGTGTAAAATGAGTTAAGGAAGTCAAGATACATCATCAAACCAAAAGAGAAGTATATGTTAGATGGATTCTTCCCTTCCCAGATTGTTTCTCAAGGAGACTAAAAATTGACTTAGCCTGTAACTTAAAAGGGACATGGGCTCTCTTTCTAACATTTTTATTTTGGAGTCAAAGATATTACTGGGCTTACAGATTTATGATTTGAAGTGTTTTTCAATTTCAGCAGCTTAAACTTACCTCTAAATTGCTTTAATTTGCAACATTCCAGTACTTTCTTATATGTTGGGATATTGATCTGGACACATGGCTATGAGTAAACAGTTAAGCAGTGTGTGGCAAGGAAAAGACAGGTTGTGGTGTGCACCACTGCCCATCTCAGCAATCAATTTAGAACACTACAACTTTTTCAATTGTTCAGAGATCTATATCTCTTGTGCAGCAAACCATACACATCATATTTGTTGAGCTTTGATTTGATGTTCCCCTGCTGAAGAGGGAAGCTGACAGGCTTAATGGACATATCTGCATCATGTTGAATTATTAGGGTAATGCAAACACCTTAAAAACTTGTTTGCTCTAAATATCTGATCAAGCCAGACTTAACTGACTTAAGAATTTTAATTTTTAATTACTATGATATTTTATAAATAGGAGGAACTCAAGAGCAGAAATCAGATTGGGGACAGAAGTTGAGGGCCTGCTTTGAAGCTACTTAGAATAGAAATCACACTCTTTTTATATGGGATGTTTATTGATAAGTCTTAAAGTTATCTTTGTGAGAAAAGTACATGGCTTTAATATAGATTGCATGTTTATTTTGGGAGGTGTGAGAAAGTCTTTGAGGACTATTGGGACCTAACTGCCCCTTCCAACAAGTCATGCTTTGGCATTATAGGGGAGGAAAAATAATTTTCCTACTACCCTTCTAAGTTCTCAAAGACAGATTAACAAGAGTGAAACAAACAGAAGTTTATTATCATGTATATCTTATGTATACATAGGAGATCTCTGGGGAAAAAATGAGTAACTCTTTGAGGTGGCTTAGAATTCAGGCTTACACACCATCTTAATATGGAAGCAGGGGATGTAGCTCTCTAGGGGAACAGTAAATATTTTTTAAGAAAGATAAATGAGCCCTTAGAAGAATAGGTGTGGCAGTTCATCTGGGTGTGATGTGACTTCTAGTCTCCTGTCCTGTAATGAGTCAAACCCTCTGAATGATATAACTCCATGGGAGGGGATTGATATCAACTGAGTTGCCTTTAGAGGATCTGTCTTTGGACAGACAAGTGGTATTAAGAGAGAGCCTCTTCCTGCCTGTGCTGTTTTTCAAGATTCTGCAGCTAAAAATAATCAATACATGAAAGCAAAATGTTGGGGTGCCTGGGTGGCTCAGTGGGTTAAAGCCTCTGCCTTCGGCTCAGGTCATGATCTCAGGGTGCTAGGATCGAGCCCCACATTGGGTTCTCTGCTCAGCAGGGAGCCTGATTCCTCCTCTCTCTCTGCCTACTTGTGATCTCTCTCTCTGTGTCTGTCAAATAAATAAATAAAATATAAAAAAAAAAGAAAGAAAGCAAAATGTTTGGAGGTGGTGTGTCCTGCACTCATAGAATCATATTTTGGGTTGACATATTTTGCCATCCTTCAGCATTAACTCTGAAAACTGATAAATTTGCCAATATAACAAGGTGGGTATGCAAATTAAATAACCTTTTATTTTAAAATAGCATATTTTACAAACATCCCTTTAGAAGCCTTCAAGTCTAAACTATGTTTACATTTTTTCAATATCCAGTTTGCTATCTACCCTACCATCATCACATAATGCAAATAATTCTCAATAATTCTTCTTTTAATCAGCATAAGAAAACCATGACACTCAAGATCTCATCTAATAATATAATCATTAAAATTTGTTGCATTACCTAAAGGCCTGGCAAGAGAAATTATATTAAAAGTGACCATCGGAGAATATGCCATCCATCTGATTCATAGGTTATATATTAAACTCAATCCTATGTTTGGATCAAGATATAGAACCAGAAAGCTATAGAAATGAACCACATTAACCTACACCCATACAGAATCATTTTCTCTGAGTTATGCCTTAAAATTTAGCCCTAAATTTATATCTAGGGTCCAAATGAGAAAAAAAACACGAAGAATACTGCAATGGTTCTATAAAATCGAGGAAGAATTATTGCCATTTAGATTATTCAGGGCCTCTCACATTGAAATTTTTAGAATAGGAAATACAATATTTCCTTTTTGATATGACTTGAAGTTGCTTGGGTATGGTGAGGACATGGTTTAACCTAGAACTGTGTTCATTTAAGGTAGCTTAGAAAAGTCTAATGGAAGGTAATAGGACCTAATGCTCCTAACCAAAAATAATACATTTCTTTTAGAATTCAGTACTTAGAAGGACCTCTGAGTCAAGATGACAGACCAACCATACGTGTTGATCCTTTTTACCTCTGAAAAATGTACTAAATTAATTATAAGGGAATAAAACATAATAGCTGAAACTGAGTAATGACAATCCCAGGGCATACCAGCTCCATTGTTATTTCTTAGGGACCAGCCTTCTTCATTTACTTCATTACCTGCCTGAGTCATATGGGCATTTGAGTGTACAGACTGTCCACAACAAGGAAGGAATCACAAAGGGGAGGTAGTACAATAAAAGGATGGTGCAGGGGAAAGAAGAAACTGCTCAGAAAACTAAGTGTGGAAAGAGAGATAGCTGAGGTGGAGGTTGGGTTTCTAAATGCCAAGACAAAGATAAGACTTGGGAGTAAAACTAGGAGTGTTAATTAAAAGGCACGGTCCCAACCCTTTCTATCATCATGGCAGCAAGATATCTATGGCTTGGACCAAAAGAATTAAAAGTCTCTTCTCTAAATGATTTATCAAGCACCAGAAAATAAAGTATCAAATTCTGACTTTTTTTAAACAGTTGTAACAGTCACATGTGTGCCCACTCGCTCTAAAGTAAATTTATCAAAAGCCCCAACTGAACTCTGATGTTGTTTATATTGTTTTATTTTAAAATATGAATTGACAGCAAAGTGTAATGAGATCTTTGAGGCAAGTCTGCCACGTGAACCTAATGTTAAACAGAAAAATGTTATTCCAGAGGAACTGGACATAATTTAGAGAGTAGAATAGAATATTAAAGTAATGGAAATAATGTTCCCAGAAACAAATGAGTATATATGAAAATAAAGGTGATAGATGGCAAGTAGACATTTTGTGGCAGGAGGGGGAAAGCCAACAATATCTGCTGAAATTTTAAAAGATAACATCTTTGTAAAAGTTAATAAAAATCACTGAGAGATAAAAATCTTAAAATATTACCAAAAAAAAACTAAAAGAGAAGACAGAAAATGAGAGAAGATATGAAAGATATAGAGATTATATCAGTGTATCATCCAAAAGGTCCAATAGCTAACCAACTAGAGATCAGATGATATGACCAAAGCGGACAGAGATAAGAAAATCATCAAAGGGAAAATGAGTGAGAATTTCTCACAATTGAAGGACATGATCTCAGGACTAAAACAGTAAATTAAGGGCTCAACATAACGAGTGGGAAAACGCCCATATCTAGACACTTCATTGTGAAATTTTGGAGTGCCAAAGATAGAAAATTCAAAAAGCTTCTGGGGAAGAGCATTAAACTTTACCTCTAAATGAAGGAAAATGACAAGCAGAAGACTTATCAATCAAAAAGATGCCAGAGAGTGTGGTACACAATGTTTTCAAAATATGAGAGAAAATGACTCTTAATCTAGAGGAAAGTCCCAGATTATAGTTTTGAGTCAAGAGCCAGTCTAGATTGTTAGAGCAGGAAAACTAGTTTGTACTTAAGGATCTTGGCCTCCAAGAAAGGGGGTCAAGAAAGAATATATAATATAAATAATATTTTAAATATAATGACAGGATACAAAAGAAAATAGTGAAGAAATGGGAGCAGGGCATTTAAACATACAAAAGCCTGATGGGCTCTTCAATTTACTATTCTCACATGGACAGAATAATGTGAAAATGTGTATTAGCTTTCACAATTTAAAACTAATCTCCATGCAAAATATAGAAAATACGTATGTTATAAAATGGAATATGTTTTCATCAACCTTGATTTTGTAAAAGTAAAAATGACAGAAGTTGGAAGATGAGGGAGAGCCGAAAAGAAGGGCCTGAGTGCTAAAATCCTCATCTTATAAAGTGTGAAGTCAAGAGATAGAGCTTACAGTCAATATACAAGAAAAATGATGCAAATACATAAATTAAAATTAGAAAAGTAGCCAGTAGAGGATTGGAAAATAATAATGTAATTTAATGAAAGGATGGAGGAAATGATGTGGTAGAGTGGATGGCTAAATCCTTGCTATCACAGCAGAAAATAAATAGAAGATATCAAGAAATAATTCATCAAGAAATAACAGCATAATCACGTTATTTAGAAATGCTAAGATGACAACTGGGACAAGCAGCTGAAAGAATTAAAAATGGATACTTCTGGAGAGGAAGACTGGAGAGCATAGGGTTTGTTTTCCATTATAAATAATTCTTTTTAAAATATTTTATGTTCTTTCATTTAAATTCAATTAATTAACATGTAGTTATTATTAGTTTCAGAGGTAGCGTTCACTGATTCATCAGTTGCATATAACACCCAGTACTCATTCCCTCCCATGCCCTCCTTAATGTCCATCACCCAGACACCCTAATCCCCCACCTCCTCCCCCCAACAACCCTGTTTGTTATATAACTTTATTTTTAAATAGTTGTGTGCATAACAACTAAAAAATATAAGACTAATTCAATACCTGTAACTGCCAAACTGTAATAATAAAGGTACTAACATTTAATATATTAACCTCTTAAATACTATGGTTTCAATTTATCTGTTTCATACCCATTTACTTCTGAAGCCTAGAAACTTCTGTTGTCTTTGAAACCAACACACTATTTTTTAGACAAAATTTTATCCAACACATTTTTAAAATATCTAGGAAGACACAACCTCTTAAGTTCTGAAGTTGCTGATTAAAAATATGTTTCCAACAGCAAATACATCTTCCCTCAAGAATTTTACTTGAGGATTTCAGAGAATACAAAGATAAATTCACCTACAATGAAATAATGAGAAATACTTAGAAATGGATTCATAGAATTATAGAATGGGGAATAACCCTTTGGGTAGTTCCTGAGAGAGAAGTTCTCAAACTTGGCTACACAACAGAATAGCCTCTATTTAAAAAAATATAT
Source organism: Ailurus styani (assembly GCA_002007465.1). NCBI lineage: Eukaryota > Metazoa > Chordata > Mammalia > Carnivora > Ailuridae > Ailurus > Ailurus styani. The sequence continues at coordinate 3,529,597 of LNAC01000051.1, forward strand.
ACCCTATTAACTCTCTGGGGTCCCATGTACATGTTTTTAAAAATAACATCCAAGTTACTTAAAGGGTCACCAAGATTGAGAACATCTGTCTTAAAAACAGAGGCTATTTTTTAGTGTTTTCATAAGGAATTGCTTCCTAGCATTTCTGGGGTAACTTACATGTCTCTTTGGAATCAGGAGAAAAATCAGTTGAGAAATGGAGAAAACAGGAAAAAATTATGATAATTGTCTTCAAAGAATCAAAATGTAACACATTTAGAAACACAACACATTTAGTAACACAGTGTAGAAACACAACTGGTTCAAAGGAATCTACTAATCAAGTGGAAAACAGGAGCAGGAAACAGTGACAGGAGACTTAAACATTGAGGCTGACATTTTTAAGAACCAAACAGGAACAGGAGGAGAGAAGTTCCTGATCTACTCTAGCAGTATTGTTCATGGCTATCACCATGTTATAAGTGTGTTTTCATAGCCTTGTTAGCTACTAACAATGAGTCATGCTTGCAAATAAGGTAAATATTAATAAATTTAGGTGCATAGTATAATTTAAATAAATCCTATGAGTGATCTCCTAAGGAATAGCAAGTGTAGGAAGTAAAATAAATCTTTATGTTGGCAATTTTGGCACATGATTCTATGTAGTGAGTGATGGTCAGTTTGCTAGGATTCAGCATGTTACCATATTTGAAATCAACCCAGTATTCTTCACTGGTGTTTATCCATGTTTGAATATGTACTATAAGCTATAAGGCTTTACAAATGCTACTAAATTTAAACTTATTTCATTTGTATTTGTAATAATTTATTTACATATCCAAAAAGATAATGAAGAATGTTAGAAATATTTTAAGGATCACCTATGATTTGTAGAATTCCCAAGAATTCTAATTTCTCATTGGCAAATCCCAAAGATTTGGGATCTGTCAGGAATTTAGAAATATCACACATTTCCTTTATACTAAAAGTCATTGTAGTACCAATTGTGGGTGAGTGCTTTAAAAAATCAAAATTCTTCATACTCCTATCAAGTGAGAAGGACTTGTTGATAAATGAGGGCAGTAGGATTCGGGAAGAGGTGTGTGCATGTGTTGTGGGGGCGGGAGCTGCGTTGACAGAGCATTAGCATTTGACCAAGTAGGAAACAGCTGCACAACTGTCAGGAAGAGGTCTACCTGGGTGCTGTCCCAAATGAAGAAACTGAGGTAGGAAAACACCAATGTGCCCCGAATTCACAGAACTGAAAGAAAATATGGAGCAGCCATTATCTCCTGGTGCTTCATTTAGTCAGCTTTTCTTTTCCCACCATTTCTATAATAAAGTAATCTCCAGTTCAAACCTCACAAGAGTGTCCTAACAAGAGTTCATTTATCTGTTAAGAAAGAGGTGGCCATAACTATACCAGAGAAATAGCCATCCTTTCTTCGATGATGCTCTCTCTTCTCTATTGAGTTTGTAATCAACTTTTAATTAAAATTTTAATGAAATCTGAGATAAAGAATAAGAGTATAGGTGATTAATATTTCATATTAAAAACATTAGTACAGAAAAAAGTTGGTGAGTCTTATTTTATTTTCTCAAATCCTGCCAATCATATAACTTACTGTGTTTATCTTGTCACCTTGTCCATCAAGAATCTGAATGCTGAATACTACAATTAGTCACAGTAAACAATGTTAGGCATTTGTTTAGTGTAATTGATTTACCCTCCTTTTATTATTCATATTTTGATAGTTCTGCTTCCAGTGTTTACCATAGTTCTGTGCTTTATGCTAAGCCACGTTAGTGGAGTACTAAGGAGTAGATGAGAACACACATTTGTTGAAAATGAAATATTCCATACTTTACTTAATACTCACAATAACCCTATGAGCGTTGTATGATTATTCCCATTTTGTGGATGAGAAAACAGATTTAGATGGGTTTAATGACTTTGATAAGCAAATAAAAGCTAATTATCTGTAAGTTCAGAGCTGGGATTTAAACCTAGAAATTTCTTACTGCAACGCCCATATTCTTTCCACGGTACCACAACACCATTTTCCTTCAGTCACTATCATAGAATTAATGAAGGATATTTTACCTGTTTGTGTTTATGGTATTACTAGAGTAGACAAATGCGCTGTCTCTCTTCCTACCCCACACTCCCACACTGTCATATGCACACACCAAAAAATACATGAGCAAAGACAAAGCACAGGAAAAAACAAAACATTCACACAACTGGTTCTGAGCCCCTGCTTGACATGTGCTAAAATGACATTTTTGTTCGCTCTCAAATCAACCTAGGAAAGGAAAAATGGACATTAAGTCCAGGGGACCATGCAAAGCAAGAAAGACAGTGAGGGTCCCCCAGTTTATGCCTTCTGAAATTAGACATGGAGGACTAGTGTGTGAGGTAATATCAGAGGTTTCCCCAAAATTTTGGCATATGAGAATACTGAAATCTTTTTTTAATTTTTTTCTACCAATGCTGTGAATCTACCCAAAAAGAGCAGAAATTGGAAAATTTACCCCTCTATTGCTATCCTGCCAAAATTGAACGTGATTATTAAACTTTGTGAGAGGGCAATTAGAATGGGTGAATGTGCAAAATTAAACTGTTAGTAAATAAGTCTCAAATGTAAGTTGGTAAGGGACTATGAAATATAAATTTTCTACAAATGAAACTTCTCCAGGTTCTGACTAGTATAGCCTCTTTCTAGGGACTGAAGAGGAAAACACATTCACATAGGTTCAATTATCCTTCATATTACTAGAAAGATGCCATAAGGTAGATACTAGAGCAACTTGCTAACTACGATAATGATACAATCAAAGCAAATGCTATTAAACAGAATGAAACATTATAAACTATTATAATTAGAGAAGCACGTTTTAAGTAATCCATAAAAGTTTTTTAAGTGATAAAACTATTCTTATAGGACTTACAGCTCCATTTGTTCCTTTCCCCCCCAGCTGGCAAACTCATCTAGCTACTTATTTATTTATTAACGTGTTTTAGTCAAGGGAGCTGCTCCACTGTCACATTTCATTAAAGGTGGTCTTGAGCCGAGCACAACAGAAGGAGGTCATCATTGCACTGCGGAGCTCCCCTACAATTAGACACTCACTAAAATGAAATCATTCTGTCACTGATTAAATAGAATTTTATAATTAAATAGACTCTACTTAAAATAGTCAGACTGATGGGCAAAAATATGTTCTTTTGCCTTATTCAACATTAGTAAGTCCCTGTTTGCATTCCAGATATTTCATCTAGCTGTTTTTAAACTTTTTTTTTTAATTTGTGATTAATTTTTTCTATATTCAGAGCAATTATATATTTTAAAGTACTGTGTAAGGAAGCCTCAATCATTTACTCCTGGCTCCCCTGAAAAGTGGGTCAACACTATCCTTTCATTTACAAGTGGAGAAGAGGGCACATGAAGTTTAAGTGAATTGACCAAGGTCCAATCATAGGAATAATCTATGAATGGATATTTTTAAATTCCTGGATGCTATAAAAAGAGTTTAAAGGAAAGAAATGTGTGAAATGAAGCTATTTGTTCCTTTAATGAATATGGTTGACATAATGTCTCAGAATGAAGAAGTTGAAGATGGTCAGATATATGAAAATGTGAAAAATTATAGGGTTAACAATCAAATCAACTTCCCACAACTTCGAAGACCAAAACTAAAATGCAGTCCCTACCACACAGCCATGGCTTGATTTAGAAGCCACATACTCACATGGCTGCCATGTATGTTTTTACTCATTAAATAGTTTTGTAAGTCAACTCATAGGACACATTTTATATATAACTTACATTGGTCTATTGATATCGACAGCTTTGGCACATAGTACCAGGGAATAATTTTTTAAATATTTTTTATTGCCAGGAATAATTAATAAAATAGTATACAGTAAATGACCTCAGAGAAGCAGTGGCTCACCCATCTAAATATGGACTTCATATTTCAGTATGATCTTTCTTATACATCTCAGAGAGGTCTTGTTGAGGATATCCTGTAAGGCATACACTCTTAAAGCAACCAGTCCCAATTCTTCTGTAAGTAAATAAAGGCAACAGAGAGCTATTTAAATTATTGACGAGGAGTTTTCAATTACTCTAATCCAGACACTGTTCAGCAATTCTTTAGCTTAAGTTAAAACAAGCATAGAAATTGGAAAGACAAGAAAAAAAATGAAGGTCACATAAGAAAAAGCAATTATAAGATTTTTAGATTATTCATTCGTCTATTTTGTGGTAGGCACAGATTAGGTGCCAGAGATAACCACGGAAAGAGACAACAGGTTGGTCTTGCCTTGCTGGGGCTTACCATTGAATGTCAGAGAAATATTCCTTAATTGCATTTAATTGTTTTTGAAATTGGGAATAGACAACCATATGTAACAGGCAAAATTTCACTTATGAGTCATCAGGTTCTGAGTCTCTGAATCCAGTCAGTATGATCTCTAGCAAGTTACTTAACTTCTATAGGCCCAGGGTCCTCGCAGTAAAATAAGAGAAGTAACTGCACCTATCTTAAAGGGTTATTGAGAGATTAAATGAGTTAATCAATGTAAAACACAATATAGAACAGTGTGCGGCATATAGGACTTAATAAATGTTAGCAATTTGCTATTATGAGAGTTATTATGGTTTTTATTATAATTTTTTAACTCGTATCCTTAAGTGGTTAGAGAAAAACTCAGAAGAGATAGTAAATAACCTCAATGTTATAAAGCTCTGGTAAGCGAAGAGAGAGCTCATTAACAGAAACCCTAAATCAGGGCTCTTGTTGTGTACAGGGTAAGTTTTACCTACTATAGGATTGGGCAGGTTTGTTCTGGATAACTGGTGGCACTTAGCAGTCAGGAGTTATTTGCATAGAGGACCTAGAAGCACTTTTGGGGGTAGAAAGTAACTGATCATTGTAAAAGAGAGAGTGGGACTCACAAATCTGGGTTAACAAATCTTGCTGGTTTAGCCCAGCAAAGCTACTGGGCTAAGAAAAGGACAGGGAGGTGATGCCACACCTGTCCGATTATCTTCTCAAATTGCTCTTCAGTCCCATCCTCGGGCTTTTACTCCAATCTTAGAATGGGGTATCCTAAAAGGAGGAGTAAAAAGTAAATCCTATTCCCCCAAGTTGGATCTCCATGAGAAAGTGCAAGTTGTCAGCACCATCAGCATCAGCAAGACGTGATGGGCACCATAAACAATATACAAGTCCTGATGCTGCTTTTAGCTTGAGAGCCCACGGGAGCTCCTCCATGATAAGCCAGAGCTGAAAAGGGCACCCACAGCAAGGACTACAGCGTGACCAAGAGCACAGGTTCCCAGAGGTCATATGAAACATCTTCCTTAAGAAACCCGACACATTTGAGTGAAGAATCTAAGCATTTCTAGATTTTCTGCAAAGCAGACATTAGCTTATCCATACAAATGTTGATTTGTATGTGTTATTTGATGCTGTTGTTACCCCTCACTTTGTGTGGGTTAGGATATTCTAACTCTATTGCTCTTTAAAAAGCGCTTTAGAATTTTTTAATGGGTAGACACTTTAAAAAGTATTATTAAAGTGTTTCAATTTCCAGCATTATTTTGGAAATAGCAATATTTTTCTTGCTTACTTTCAATAAGAATAAACCTTACATCCTTTCCTGGGAAGTAAAAAGTGTTTCGTGTCATTTTTATAGAAGATAAGGTTTACTGTCATATAGTAATTCCCTATCCTGCATCATTTTTGGCACACTGATAATACTACTTTTAATTGGGTTGTGGTTTAGCAACTATAAGCACAAAAGATATTGCTTTCTAATACTTGTCTCCAGGGTAATATAAATTAATCCAGGATATAGACTCCAACCTTGAGCAAGAGATGGCTAATTTTAGGCTAGGGAAGTTTGAAAGTTAAAATCAGATACTCTCAGTTCAGATACTCTCCTGCTAAACTGAATGATTTTTAAGTCAGTGACTTTTTTTAAAGATTTTATTTATTTATTTGACAGAGATATCACAAGTAGGCAGAGAGGCAGGCAGAGAGAGAGGGTAAAACAGGCTCTCCGCCAAGCAGAGAGCCCAACGCGGGGCTCGATCCCAGGACCCTGAGATCATGACCTGAGCCGAAGGCAGAGGCTTAACCCACTGAGCCACCCAGGCGCCCTAAGTCAGTGAATTTTTTAACAAACACACTGAAACTTAGTTCCCAGTGAGCAATGTCCTTCAAAGAAGTTCATATATTTGAGAACTAACTACTTATTCTGATGAAGGTTGTTACTTAAGTCTTGATTAGGATTAATTTTGAAATTTTTTCAGAGCTGTTCTATAAACTATACAAAACACCACACTCATCAGTATAAACTATATGGTTCCATTCTGATCCTTAATCTAACCATTCTGTTTAGTCCAGAATCACTTTTGACCTCTTCCGAAGCACAGAACCCACCGAAGTAAGAATAACCTCTGCTGAAGTTTCTTAGGAGGAAGTTCCCTCAAGGAGATGCCTAATAAAAGTTGCAACAAGATCTTGAGCAGTAATAAAATAGTTAAAAATGTTGTAATCTCTTGATAAATTTTAAGAGACCAGATTCTCATTTGTACAAGCTTAAAATATGCATTACAGGATACATGTAATTTACAGCTTTCTATAAGAAACGTGAGCATCAGCAAGACTACAACAAGAAATTGTATTTTGGAGTTGGTCATTTTGAAGGTTATGACCAAACAATTCTAAAAATAGGCAATTACCTTATTTTATCCCTTTGTAAAATCTTTTTTTCCTGTGATTAAGTTTTGCAGTCAGGTATTTTCCGGTCAAAGAAAAATTCAAACTAATGAATGATTCCACCAGCTCCACCCTTTTCTCCAGAGCCCTCCTCTTGGTTCAGGTTTGGTACGTTGGATTTTGCTAGTGGGTTCTCTTTACATGCTGGTCTTTGTAAGGTAAAATTGTTATTTCCTGGGTGGCTTTGAGTTAGTTTTAAGTTTTCAAGTTTTCTTTTATTTCTAAAAATCTTGACACAGAGAGACTCAGGTAGACTAAAACACAAACTGACTATGAAAGTTATATGTTATCGATGTAATACATGAACTTCTCAATCAGTCTTAATGGGAACACAATTCCCTCAACTGGGATACAATGTATGTACTGATCTATGTCAGCCAGTAAATTCAGAAAGTCATATTTCTGATGAAAGCCAGATTTTCTTAGAAAGAGGCCCATTCACGAAAGGCTTGCAAAGCCATTATTCCAAAGAAGATACACGAATGGCCAATAGGTACATGAAAAATTTGCTCAACATCACTAATCATCATAGAAAGAATTGCAAATCAAAATCAAAATGAGATATCACTTCATATCTGTTATTTTCAGATAATTTTCAAAAGACAAGAGATAACAAGTGCTGGCAAGGTTGTGAAGAAAGGGGAACCCCTGTGCTATCTTGGTGGAAATGTAAATTGGTGTAGACACTATGGGAAAGAGTATGGAGGTTCCTCAAAAAAATAAAAATAGAACTACCATATGATCCAGCAATCCTACTTCTAGGTATACATCCAAAGGAAATGAAATTATTATCTCAAAAAGAAATCTGCACCTCCATGTTCATTGCAACCTTATTCATAAGAGCCATAACATGAAAACAATCTAAGTGTACATCGATGGATTAATTTTATATATAGATAAAGATATAATCATATATAATAAAATATTATTCAGCAATAAAAAGGAATTATATATAATCATATATATAATGAAATATTATTCAACAATAAAAAGAAGAAAATCTTGCCATTTGCAACAGCATAGGGGAACTTAGAGTGTTATGTAAAGTAAGATAAAGACAATTACTATAGGATCTCACTTGTATGTGGAACCTCAAACACACACACTCACACATACAAAATCAAATTCATAGAAACGGAAGTTAGATTTGGTGGTTGCCAGGGGCAGGGGGTTGCGGGTGGGGAAATGGGTAAAGACGGTCAAAGGGTACAAATTTCCAGTTATAAGATGACTTAGTTTTGGGGATCTAACGTACAGCATGGTGACTATAGGTAACAATACTGTGTTATATACTTGAAAGTTGCTAATGGATCTTAAAATAGATCTTAATTAGATCTTTAAATGTTCTTACCACACAAACAAAAAAACGGTAACTATGTGGAGTGATGGCTATGTTAACTAATCTTATTGAGGTAAGCATCTCACAATTCATATGTGTATCAAATCACCATGTTACACACCTTAAAATTATGCAATGTTAAATGTTGATTATATCTCATAAATGCTGGAGGAGGAAAGAAAATAAGAAAGGGGAACATTCATATACAATAGGGGAGAAATAATAACTTGAGCATCTGGCACAGTCCTTGTATCATACTGTTTGTAATAAAGTTTTATCATAAATACCAAACTCACCACCATCTTCCCATGAAAGTCAGTGGATTCTGGCTGCACACACAAAAGCAGAGGATGGCCACATCAGGGCTAATCTACTATTGACATATGGAAGATGTATGAATGCAGCCTCCTGATGATCAAGAAGGAAGCAGGAGCTGGAAGACTACCAAAAGCAAACAGCTTTCCTTCTCTCTGCAGGCATAAACGCAAAATAAATCACTCCTGAGATGGTGATTAATGTTTTATATTTGTCTACTTCTCCTTCCAATAAAATTAAATTAACGTACATCTAGTTACTTATGAGACTGAGTTCTTACTGCCTTCTCCAAGGCTAGTTTACTATTTATGAATGTGGTTAGTTGTTGTGCTTTTTACATCTCTTTAATGGCCTTGATAATGGTGAAGACATTAGTAGTTATTGTGTTTCCTCCATTTACTGGTCTTTATCTTAGACTCCCCTGGGGTGGAGTGTGTGGCGATCTGACAGACCCATTCTTGTGCTTCCCACTCTGTTCTCTTCCAATGGCTGGTGGGATATAGTTCCTACTGCTTCTAACAGAGCAGCTCCACGTGAACTGTGCTATTCTCAGCTGACATGTCAATCTGGAGTTGAACTTGTATAAGATCTAGTGTAAAGTGTCAGTGGCTATTCTGCCGCATACCTTTACGTAGCTTCAAACGCTCTCATTTCACCTACTTGATATTAGCATTGAATCATAACTCACCTTCACTGAATACTTAATCAGGATTGAATTTTGTTTGCATATTTCCATACCGAAATGGTGATGTGTAGATGTCCTCAATGTTAATAAGGGGTCATGAGTCTTATTCCTTGGTTCTCTGTCTGGACTGTTTGAGGTAATGATGTAAATAATGTGAAAAATGTTGTTAAAATACGAGTCTGGCAAAGTCCCAGGTCCTTTCCTCCTTATCTCAGTGATCTAGTTATGATCTTTAATCGCTCTAAATCTTGGTTTCTTCATCTGTAAAATAATTGTCTGCCTTATAGTGTGGTTCTGGGATGACCAAGTTCATAGAGATAAAATACCTAATACATGCTAAACACTGGACAAATGGTAGCCACCATTAAATATTTTTAATTCCATAACTCCTAATATATTAATACATTGAAAAATTCTACACAATTAATTTATAATATATTTGATATATATTGATAGATTAGTATTTATCTATTATATTGATAAATTAGTAATATATTGATAAATTAGTAAATTCTGTAACTTTAATTCATTATGCTAAATGTGTGATATGTGAATTCATTTCATATTTCCTCAATGGTAACCTAATTTACACAGAAATTAATTAAGATTGACTTTTCCTGGGTGCCTGGGTGGCTCAGTGGGTTAAAGCCTCTGCTTTCGGCTCAGGTCATGATCTCAGCGTCCTGGGATCGAGGCCCGCATCGGGCTCTCTGCTCAGCAGGGAGCCTGCTTCCTCCTCTCCCTGTCTCTCTCTGCCTACTTGTGATCTCTCTCTGTGTGTCAAATAAATAAATAAATAAATAAATCTTTAAAATAAAAAAAAGATTGACTTTTCCTAAATGTGCTTTTAGAAGCTAACTGGTCGTAGATATAATGTAGCAGAGAATAATTCACAGATTTGTCTAGATGTTATCGACACATGAGTCCCACAAATGCTCAGTTTTACAAAATCCAGCCATGACTTAGAACCCATTATGGTGGCAATATATGCATAGTCATTGTAAGCACAGGATCAAGCTTCTAATTTCATATTAATTCTAATATGAATTTGCTTCTATATCAACTTAAGATAAATATTTTTATATTTTCAGGTACCAGGTTTCAATAATATTAGGTTTTTACAAATTTTCTTATCTTAAGTATAGTTGACGCAGTGTTACATTAGTTTCAGGTGTACAACATAGTGATTTGATGAGTCTCCATGTTGTGCTGTGCTCACCACAAGTGTAACTACTTTCTGTCATCATACAAGGCTATTAAAATGCCACTGACTATATTCCCTATGCTGCATCTTTTATTTTCATGACTTACTCATTCTATAACTGGAAGCCTATATCTCTCATTTCCCTTCACCCATTTTGCTCATCTCCCACCTCCTTTCCATTTGAAAACCATCAGTTTGTTCTCTGTATTTATAGGTCTGATTCTGCTTTTTTGTTTGTTTATTCATTTGTTTTGTTTTTTAGATAACACATGTAAGTGAAATCACATGGTACTTGTCTTTTTCTATGTGACTTATTTCATTTAACATAATACCTCTAGGCCCATCCATGTTGTCACAAATGCCAAAATCTTTTTATGGCTGAATAATAGTCCATCATATACATGCATACACACACACACACACACACACACACCCCACATCTTTATTCATTCATCTTATCCATTCAGCTACAACTGCCAAGATATGGAAGCAAACCCAGTGTCTAGTTCTCCTGTTTTGAATGAAGGCTAAAGATCCTCCTGAATCAAATTTCATTCCAAAAATATTTCAAGGCTTTGCCTACTAAAGAACTACACATCTCTGACTTTGTGAAGAATGGTAGCCATTGATACTCAGACAGTGGGCATTATCAGAGATGGGTGACTTGGTGAAAGAGTAGAGGTATAGACTAAGGAGAGGACAAAACAACAGTGGTAGGGAAGAGGAAAGTGAGCTTTCTCAATGATTCTATTCTGTGAAAATTTTCAAAAAAGATTGTCTCTATATCAGTAATACATTCAAGTTGCTTTGAAATGTAATCGTTGTTTCAGCATATGAAGTAAGACATATATTCTCATACCTAACCCCTAATTGGCATGGTATAGTTGTTTACTTACAATAAGACAGTCAAGTGAGAAATTGTGATAGTGGAACCTGACGTAAAATCCACAGAACTGGACAGGCATGGAAACAAGCTTTGAAAATGGCAGAGTCTGGGAAGGCAAAACACAGTGGCCAAGGAATCATGCAGTCTCAAGTACACTTGGGTAATTAACAAGCCTTCAATTTCTTTTTTTTTTTTTTTAAAGATTTTATTTATTCATTTGACACACAGAGAGAGAGNTAAACCACTGAGCCACCCAGGCGCCCAACAAGCCTTCAATTTCTAAGGAGTATGAAATGTGCCAAGAGGCATATGAAAAACAGCAATGAGAGAATCCATGTGGTAGTGATACCCTAAAACCTGAATTGACAATAGGCATCAGGGTGAGTTGCTGGACCTTAAGAGCTGGCCTCCCACCCTAGGAAGGAACTGAGCTCCCAGGCTTAAAAGGATCTTTGGGAAAGATGCAGGATTTTAGTGTAAAACGTGAAACGGCAATCATACAGAAGCCTGGGATTATAAATGGATGCATAAAAAGTGATCCTGGCTTCAGGAAATCAGGTGTAACAAACCTATTCTATGTCAGAGGGAACTGTGGTATAAGAATTGCATGAAAGTCCCAGTAATCAGAAAAAGGACAAATGTTCCAGATGAATTTCCCAGCAATAATGGTTCAATGACTGCATCCTCAGTCAAAAGATAAGGAAGGTGAATCATATCTAAGTCTCAGCCAAACTGGAATAAAATGGAGCTTCTAAATTCTTTCCTTATTACAACATGCTTATCAAGGAATCAGGATATGGCCTATCTGGGAAGATAAGCATGGTATCTAAGGCTTGAGCAATCTGAGGAAATGGAGTGAATAATCTGAATTCTATATGTGGCAAGATCCAGTGAGTTCACCAGTAGAGAAGCTAGGCAAGCAGAGACTGAAGGATTGAATGGTGAGCAAATATAAAGGGTGTGACAACTACATTGAGAGAGTGTGTACCGGTACACAGGTGAGGAATATACTACATAAGGTGAGAACATTGGATAAAACGATGGGTTCATGCAAGTTCGGAGGAGAAAACCCAAAGGAAACTGAGTCCCTGAAAATAAACAGAGCTTCAGAGCTTCAGTGGTTCTCAAAATAAGTCAAGGCACACCTCTGAGATGAGTATGGATATGGCATGAACACATTCTCAAAAATTTGCTTAAGAGCTATGGCATACAAGTATTGCCTCTTCCCTTCCAGAAGCTTTTACTAATTCTCCAAAGGCTGCTTTTTGGTAAACTCCTGCTATCACCTCCCCAACTTACAGTGAACTTAGAGCTTTATCATATTCTCAGGGTCTCCTTGGTATGACACTGTGTGTGTGTGTGTGTGTGTGTGTGTGTGTGTGTAAAACTGGAGAGAGAAGCTGAGAGAGGCTGGGTAAACTGAAGACTGCCATTATATGTAGCATTTTATCTTCCATAATTTTTGACAATACATTAATCCTATTTATAGAAGTTATCTTGTGTATTGATGGTTTTATGTCAATATTAATGATCAGAGCAACAAAACCATGCTTGAGGGTGGAGCCTGAAAGACTGTGATGAAATCAAAGTGGGCACCACCACAGAAGCATTTCGGAAGGAAGAGAACTTCATTGTATTTTAATGGAGTGCTTATCTTATTTGCCTTTTCTAATTAAAGCACTGAGAAGGAAGAGCAATTTTTTTCCAAAATTCTGAGCCCTCATAACCAATAATACCATGTTAATCACCATTTGAGAAGATGGAGAAACATTTAAAATTCAGTGCTTTTTTTCTAACTTAAATTTGTCTTTGTCCAAAGGTGTCTTTATTTTTATCTATACTGATATTTATCTTTGATATATGATGTCCTTCCTTTAAAATAAAACTATTATGGGTTTTATCAATAGTACTAATGTACTACTGGCCATCAAGAGATTATTCAAGTTCACCTGCTTACAGAGGCTATTTTTTCCTTAGAATATATGGTGTGTCACTGAAAAAAATGTTTAAAATAATAGATTCATGAAAATGTAACAAAATGGAGGCCAAGTTTAGAAATGGAAAAGCTTATTTATTTTAAGGTGAAATGTGGAGATAAGAAAAACAATTATTGCAGTGATGATCTACAGGAAAGTGCTATATTCTTCTAATTTAAAACAAATAAATATGCATCTAGTCATAGTGTAATCTGGAATGAGAAGAGGATATTAGAAGAGAAACTGCAGCTAATGCTATATTCCTTCTAAAGAAATTAGAAAAAATTTGAAATGCATACTAAAATAAATCCAGTCTACATAACAGAAACTAGATCAGAATCCTGTATTTCCTGGAACTGTAGGTAATGTCTCCAATAACACATTCAGAGAAGAGAATCAAAATGAAACTATTCCAGGAAAGGTATATAAGAACTTAATTCACACTAAAGTGTAAAGACAATAACTGAATGAAGGAGATTAAAGGAGTAATGAGAATAGAAGCCTTACTGAAAACAAGAGAAGGAAGAATTTTTTGTCAAGGCAAATTCACCTACTTTATCATTTTACCTCATGTGGTTCAAATGACCTGAAACTCAGGGATCTTGAGGAGCAATTTGCAATAGGGGTAGACACAATTTGCAATGATTAGATACCTTAAATGCAAATGAGTAATGTTATTTCTGCCCACATATTTATTATTCATTGTCACTTAACCATGACAAGTATAAAATCTATTTCTGACGGGAGAATATGTTTTGTTTAATTTTTAGTAAACACCTCTCACTGTAAAATTCCCAATAGGAATTCTCGTAGAAGTAATTACTTGGTTCAAACTTACATCTATGCTGAACTTGAATACACAGCATTTGTATTTTTGTAAGAGATTTAATGTCAAGAGAAGTTTATGATGGCTTCTCAAAACAATGTACATTAGAATTGCCCCACAGGCACAAGGGTAAATCAGGTTGAACAAGGAAATTAGTGAAAAAAATAGAACACAGGTAAATATGGGAAATGTGACTTGTAAAAGTATTAATCTTACTTTCCATGATGCATGGAAACCATTTTACTTGTTGAAATAATTGGCCAAGGAATTTGAAAGGTGATAAATTTTATTTAAAACTAACAAATAGTTTGAATTATCTGGAATTTTATAGTTGTTCCGTTTTTGGTAGCATACAGAAGCAACCAAACCATAGGCCTTTATTTCTTTAGATAACCCTGATGAATTCTTTTCTTTGAGCCTCTTTGCTGCAGAAGGCTTACATAGAGTCAGCTAGCAACATGTCACAGATTCTACCCAATCATTTTACCAGTGAGTGTTGACTGGGATGATGCCTGGGTTGCTGTATCCTTTAGAGAAAGATTACACCATGACAAGCATGTGTAAGATTTAGATTATTCTGAATTTTGGCTATAAGCATAGTAATCCAGCTTAGCTGTGTACATACTCAATTCAGCCAAACAATTTCTTAGGAGGCACTGAGTAAGGATTCTCTGCCAGCTGCAGGTTGTACAAATCTTAAGGATATTAGGAGACTCTAGTTATTCCAGTTTATTGATACTTGTTTTCTAATGGAAGATATACCTCTTGATCAAAAAGGAGAAATTAGGTGGGGCCACCAAAGAGGAATGAAATAAAGAGTGGTCTTCCGTGATACTAAGTCCCCCATTCAGATGAAGTGAATCACTGTCCCTGAGGAGCTTGAAGGCAGTATGGTTGGTAAGAGAATGAACAAGGACAATTATATTAGCCGTGTCAACTCAGGTCAAGTCTTCTGACATAAAGAGTATTTGAACAAATAATAGCTATGTTTATGAAACTAGACAACCTCCTTTCCAACTTTAATCCCCAGCTTCCTTATCTGGAAAATCCAAGAGATGGTAGAGCTATTGTAGGGTTTAGAAAGATTCCAATCAATGGTAGTTACATATATGAGAACTAACACAAGTATAAGTGGCAAAAGGGAAAAAAAAGATTTAGGTAAAATTTTACTAGGCAATAAAAAGTATAAATCTAAAGGGTTAATAATATCAACAAAATATAGAACTAGTAGTTAAGGGGAATTGAAAAAGCCCAAAATGTATGTTTCCATGTTAGAATGAAATTTTTTTCATCTCTGATCTTGAGCCCAGGCTCACAAGGATACATTAGGGTGGAAGGTACATGGTAATGGAAAACTAAGTAGCATAAACTCGTGTTAACAGAGCCCAGGACAAAATCAGGATGATGTATCACTCATCTGTTTCTCCAACTGTAAGAATACAGGTCAATTAATCATTCAACAAATATTTAATGACTACCCACTGTGTGTTCAGCAGTGCAAATTAGTAGATCAGTACCTGCTCTAATTTTAACTCATATTCTATTTGGAGATAAATAAGATTCTCTTTCTGGTGAATTTGGATGAATTTATATAGTTATAACTATAGGAAAAATGAAACTATAGTTTTTCTTCTTCAGCCCATATCTGATGTAATTTAACATTTGTGTTGTCGCTTTCATTCGGAATCCCAATGTTACATAGTATGCCTTAACAACATATGGCTAGTAGAAAGAGTGCATCTCTGTTTCAGGAATCTATTCAATAAAGAAAAGTCCATTTATGGCTCAAAGATAAATCTAACACTGGACTGCAGTGTGTTGGTTTTTAGCTTTGCTCTTAGCTTTACTCTTCATTGTGAAAAGGAAAGAAAATCTCGAAAAAATTCTCTTGCTGAATTATAAATGAGAATAATTCATTCCCAATTATTTCCTTTCTGAATATAGTGGCTTATGGGAAGAACAAAAAGTATCCACTTGGCTTACATTAGCTATTGATAAAATTAAATAGATCCATTTCAGGGTAGATTTTCCCACGATACTGGTTGAGGGATAATGCGAATCTTCCTGCTAAGTGGTCACCAAGACTATAAGATTGAAAAAGAAGAAAAATTATCCACAACATGAAATAATACTTCTTAAAATGCAAAAGTTGAAACTAATTTCTAAAAAAGTTATGGAAACAAAGAAAAAATGAAGAACATAGTGTTTTATTAAACAAAAGCAAAAATTATTGGTCAGTTATTTTAATGGACATTGCTAATGGACAGAAATTAAGACAGGTTAGAAAAAGAAAAAAATATCTCCTTTGCAGATTTAAAGCACACCTCAGTTAACTAAAAGTCAGATGAAAAGAATTTCAAAAGTGATCTTATGACAAATGTTTAAATTTAATACCTCACCCTTCCTTGAACTTCTTACTTACCTACATTTAAACCAGCTTTATCTAACTGGAATAAAGCTGCATACTGAGAGAATTTACAGAAAATTTAAACCCAAAATATATTTTCCATTAGAAATAGTTGGCAAAAAGTAAGGACAAAGTAGGATTTTTTGACCACTACGAAATATAGAACTCAGTTTAGATTAAACTTCAGCCCAGGGTAAATCTGGATAAATATAATAAAGTAGACAAGTAAACCAGATATCCAATTTAGCTAACTCCCTCATGATCTACAGGTCTTTATTCCTAACTCACCTTCACTGCTAAGCCAATGGTGACCACCCAATTTATTGCTATAATTTGCCCCCTCCCTGGCATCGGAATCACTTTATCTGATGTTCTCTGTTTTCTTTCTTCCATAGCATTTGAGAATTAAGACCATCTGCATCCACAGAGCTTTACCCATCAGAACTGAGACCTGAATCCCCAATATAAACATGCCACAGGACATTTTTGTCCCAGAAGATAAGACTCTAATCCAATAAATAGCTTTGCTCTTTGCTTCAGGAAATTCAAACTAACTAAACCAGGTAGTACTCATCTGGACAATTATCTCTCCTATCCGGCAATAGACTGTTCACGCTTATCAAACAACAGTTTACTTTTCAAGAATCCTTCCACTGATCCTATTACAAACTCTGTCCAATCCCAGTGGATTTTCCACCTTGAAAGACACATCTTAAACCACTTGATTCTAGCCCCCAAACATGATAAACACCCTTTAAGGATTTGCCACCTTTGAGACATGACTAAAGCTCTGTCAAGGTAGTGTTCTCCCTTACTACAGTAGATAAAATAAACTTTATTTTGCTCAATCAACAGATTTTCTGGTAGTTGAGTCAAGAGTCAATACATTTATCACTTTCAGAATACTATGCATTACTTATTTTATTGTTTATTTTAGATCTTCTCCAACTGGAGAATTCCATGAAGATGGGGATCTTTGTTTTGTTCACTAACATCTTCCAAATATCTAGAACACTGTCTGCAACTTACTTGACACATGTTTGTTGACCAAATGAATAAAAGAATGAATAAATGAATGAACAACATATATAACATTCACCAAATAGCAGAAGAATTCTCATTCTTCTCAAGCACACACAGAACATGCTCCAGGATAGATCACGAGTTAGGTCACAAAACAAGTCTTAACATGTTTAAGACTGAAATCAAACCAAGTATCTTTTCCAACCACAATGAAATGAAACTAAGAATCAATAACAGAAGAAAAACTGGAAAATTCACATATGTGTGGAACTTAGACAACATGATTTTAAACAACCAAGAGGTAAAAGAGGAAGTAAAAGAGAAATTAAAAAACATGTTGAGACAAATGGAAACCAAAAAAATAACTTACCAAAACTTACGTGATGTAGTAAAAGCAATACGAAGAGGGAAGTTTATAGTGATGTGTCTACATTAAATAAGAAGAAAGATCTCAAAAAAACAACTTTTTACCTCAAGGAGCCATAAAAAGAAGAACAAACTAAACCCAAAGTTATCAGAGGGAAAAGAATAATAAAGATTTGAGCAGAAATAAATGAAATAGAGAATAGAAAATAAGAAAAAGTTGGCAAAATGAGGAGGTGGTCTTTTGAAAATATAAACAAAATTGACAAGTTGGACTAAGAAAAAAAGAGAAGATTAAAATAAGTAAAATCAGAAGTGAAAGAGGAGACATTATAACTGATGTCACAGAAATAAGAAGGGTCATAAAAGACTTCTATATGTAGAAAAATCTAAAAACTCCATAAAAAATCTTTTGGAATAAATAGACTTAATAAATTTAGAAGACACAAACAACAGATGAAAAATAGGAACTACCTGAAAAGGAAATTAAGGAAACAATCCTATTTACAATAGCATCAAAAAGAAGAAAATACTTAGTAATAAATTTAACTAAGGAGATGAAAGAAAACTATAAAATATTGACAAAAAATTAATGATGCAGATAAATGGAAACATTAAATGTGTTCATGGATTAGAAGGCTTAATGCTGTTAAAATGTCTACACTGTCCAAAGCAATCTAGAGATAAAATTCCTATCAAATTCCAAATGACATTTTTTTACAAAAATGGAAAAAACAATTCTAAAATTCATACAAATTCACAAAGGATCCTGAATAACTAAAAAATCTTGAGAATGGGCGCCTGGGTGGCTCAGTGGGTTAAAGCCTCTGCTTTCGGCTCAGGTCATGATCTCAGGGTCCTGGGATCAAGGCCCGCATCGGGCTCCCTGCTCAGCAGAGAGCCTGCTTCCCCCTCTCTCTCTGCCTGACTCTCTGCCTCCTTGTGATCTCTCTCCCGCTGTGAAATAAATAAAGTCTTTAAAAAAAAAAAATCTTGAGAATGAACAAAATTGGAGTCATCACACTTTGTGATTTCAAAATATATTACAAAGCTACAGTAATTAAAACAGCACAGTACTGGCAAAAAGATAGACATATAAACCAATGGAACAGGATATAAAGCCCAAAAAATAAATCCATGCATATACAGTTAAATGATCTTCCAACAAGGGTGCCAGAAATACACAATGGCGGGTGCCTGGGTGGCTCAGTGGGTTAAAGCCTCTGCTTTCGGCTCAGGTCATGATCTCAGGGTCCTGGGATCGTGGCCCGCATAGGGCTCTCTGCTCAGCAGGGAGCCTGCTTCCCCCTCTCTCTCTGCCTGCCTCTCTGCCTCCCTGTAATCTCTCTCCTGCTGTGAAATAAATAAATAAAATCTAAAAAAAAAATACACAATGGAGAAAGGATAGTCTCATCAACAAATGGTGTTAGGAAAACTGGGTATTTGCATGTGAAAGAATGAAATTGGACTTTTATCTTAAACCACATATAAAAATTAATTCCAAATGGATTACATTTCAGTAAGACCTGAAGTCATAAAAACCCTAGAAGAAAATGGGGAAAGCTTCATGACATTGGCTTTGGCAGTGGTTTCATGGATATGACAACAAAAGTTCAGGCAACAAAAGAAAAAAATAGAAAAGTGGGACAAAAAACAAACAAACAAACAAACAAAAAACACCAGGGTGAGAAGGCAATCTATAAAATAGGAGAAAATATTTGCAGATCATATATCTGATAAAGGATTAACTTCTAAAATATACAAGGAATTTTTAACAAAACAACAACAAAACCTAAAAACTTGATTTTTTTTTATTTGACACAGAGAGAGAGATCACAAGTAGGCAGAGAGGCAGGCAGAGAGAGGAGGAAGCAGGCTCCCTGCAGAGCAGAGAGCCGGATGCGGGCCTTGATCCCAGGATGCTGAGATCATGACCTGAGCTGAAGGCAGAGGCTTTAACCCACCGAGCCACCCAGTCGCCCAAAACTTGATTTTTATAATGAGCAAAGGCCTTAAATAGACATTCCTCCAAAGAAGACAAATAGGTATATGAAAAGATATGAACATCACTAATCATCAGGGGAATACAAATCAAAACCACAATGAGATACCATCTCACACCTGTCAGGATGATCAAAAAGAAAGTAAGTGTTGGCAAGGATGTGAAGATATCAGACCCCTTGCATGCCGTAAGTCATAACGTAAAATGGTGCAACCATTATGGAAATAGTAAGAATATTTCTTCACAAATTAAAAATAGAACTACCATATGTTCCAGCAAACTCACTTCTAGGTATTCATCCAAAAGTATTAAAATCAGGATGTCAAAGAGATATTAGTACTCCTATGTTCATTGGAGCGCTATTCACAATAGTCAAGATGAGGATACAACCTAAATGTCCATCAACAAATGAATGGATAAAGAAAATGTGGTAATTCCATGCAATGGAAAATTATTCAACCTCAAAAAAGAAACTTTTGCAATATGTAACAAACTGGATGAACTTTGAGCATATTATTCTAAGTAAATTAGCCATTTCCAGAAAGACTGAATGAAGACTGAAAGAATACTGAATGACTCCACTTAAGTGAGGTACCTAAAACAGTTATAGTAGCAGAAAGTGTAAAGCTGGTTACCAGGAGCTGGAGGAGAAAAATAGGGAGATGCTGTTCAATGGATATAAAGTTTCAGTTCTGCAAGGTAAATAAACTCTAGAGATCTGGTGTACAACATCATGCCTATAGTTAATATTATACTGTACATTTAAATGTTAATGAAGAAAGCAGATTTCATGTTGTGTTCTGACCACAATAAAGTTAAATATTAAATTAAAAATTAAATTAAATTGTACTTAATTTAATTTTTAAAAAGATTGAATGAAGAGATTGCCCGCCTATCACACTCTGCTTAGGGAAATGTGCAAAATACACAGAAGATACTGCCCTTGCCTTGTAAAACTTACCATCTATTTATAATAGCAACTTGGATAATAATGCTTGAATAGGTACCAGGTACTATTCTAAATATATCAACATGTACCAAATTTAAAATTCACAATGACTCTATAAGGAGGATGGTATTAAAAACATTTATTAACGGGTACAATATGGGCACTGACCTGTGAGGATAGTTAGGGGACATAGTGCTGGGGCGGCACCCTGGAGGCCCTCAACTGAGCAAACAGTCCCTTACAGAATCAGGGGAGAGCAAAGCTGCACTGAAGCAGTGGGGAGAAGGGGAGGCATCTTGGGGACCTATTTATCAACCAAGGTGTTTGGACAAATGGTGCACAGGTATGTATCAGCTGAATAATAGCCCATGAGATTGGTCATATTATTATCCCCATCTCACAGATGAAGAAATGAGGCCCCAGAGAATTGAGTGACTGGCACACAGTCAACAGGTGGAAGAGGTAATGCTTGAATTTAGGCAGTCTGACACTAGACGGTATTCTAATTGCTGTACTATACTGCATCATATTTACAGAGAAAATAATTAGCTTTAAAAACAATGAAAGTTTATCCAACAACTAATGGATTCCAGGCACCTTTCAAGGCAAGATTTAGAGGGATTCAAACATAAATTAAGTAGAATTTCAGAAAAAGTAATGGTTTTAGCAAGAAGTACTACGAGTCAGGCAAGACTGTGACTGGAGGAAGAAGATTTATCTTCAATAAACCAAAGGTGAAAATGTACTGTTTGCACATATTATCTAAACAATTGCTCCAATTTTCCATTATGTTGTATCCAGACAGTGGTTTGGAAACAAGAATTTGTGAAGTTTCCAGTAACATCCCCAGGGATGCAGCAGCAGTGGTTCCAACTGCACCTTGGCCAACTCCCTTTTCATTTTAGAAGGACGTGATTGGCCATGATTGGTGGCTACTGCTAATGACAACGGAAAAACTGGATCAGTCACTCCAGGAATTCTCCTAAATGCAGTGGAGGAAAGCAGATAAAACCCTCCTCCTCTCGCTTTCTTCATTGCCTACTCTTCCCGTTCAAAGAGTGGCACCCTTTCTGGAGCTGTGTCCAACTGCCTGGTATTGATTTACCATAGAACGTGGCACAGGATTTGTGTTCCAGGCTGAACAATGTTCACCTAAAATGGGTCAGCATCCCTGTTCGGAGCTAAAACGTTGCCATTGCTTTCCATTGGTAGATTAACATTTTGGTATAACTAAAACTGTATCTCATTTTAAGCCATTTTAGGGTGTTGACCAACTTAAAATGCTAAGGACACTGCCTTTCTGTCAATGGGGTAAAAAAAAAAAAACCCTACAGATAAATAAAAAAAAGTAAATAAAACTACAGTTTAAAAAAAAAAAAACTACAGATAGTTAAAAAAAAAAACTACAGACATGATTTCTCATTAGTAGTTCCAAGACATTTTGAACAGAATATCATTATAACCCAAAGTTTAAAAGTTTATATTAGTGTTCGTGTTTCTCAAATAATAAGTAACATAAAAACCAGATGACTAATAATTTCAATACAGTGAACAGTCTGATCAACATTTAAGAAACTAGAAAACAATACCAACTGGAGCTGAGAAACTAAATCCCATAACACCGCTTTCTTTTCAAATGATCTCCAGGTGGCTGCTAGCCAATTTGCCACATGAAAAAAGCCTGACACTTACTGGAAAACAGACTCCCAACTATTTAAAAAAAAAAAAAAAAGGAACACTCAGTAGAGAATAGACAATGTTGTGCTAAAAAGCTATGTTATTTTGCCAGAAAAAAATTCAATCTGTGTGCAAAATACCTCTTCCCATGTCTTTTGATCTGATGTAGCACTTGTCCAAATGGATGGGCTCCCTAAAGGGAAAACCCATTTCAAACATTGAGGAGCTCTAACAAATGCGGAGCACTCAACCTCAGGCTTAAATATCCCAAATGGTCTCTTGCTGGTAACATGAGAACAAAATCAGTGTTTCACTCAGAAAACAGCTTTCCTGGCTTTTCTCTTCTGTTCCATTTGTGCATTGATATGAAGATCAGAGTCATCGACTTGAATGTGATTTAGAATCTCGATGCAAACAATGAGACATTAAACACTTTCTGGTCCTCTAAAATCTGTATTCAGACTCCTCTCTTTTCAGGGTATAATCACAATCCCATCAGTATTCGAGGGATTTGTGCACACAGACTGCCTCTGTCAAAATTGTAGCAAGTTAATGCATTCAAATATAGCTTGGTTGTGCAAATTATTGCCTTAGAAGGAGGATGTAACTTGGTATTTTGACATATGTTGTTTTATACGGAACACAATATCTTTTTTTCTTTTTTTTTTTAAACCTTTTAGCTTCAACTTAGGCACTTAAAGATTTGGAAAATGAAATTAAACTTTAAAAATGAAAAGAGAAAAAACAAGAATGGAAGTAAAGATCTAAAGTCACAAAGAAAGCAAGGCAGAGAGCAACATCACCACCATACTATGGCCGTGCAGAAGGAGAAAAGACTTGAGTCCTGAAGCACAAAGGCTTTGGACTTCTTGTCTTTTCAAACTGATAAATAATGTTGTAAGCATTTATTCATTTCCTGAGATTTAACAACATGTATTGCTTACTTTCATCACTTTGCCAATTTACTTCAAAGAAAATTATACTTCAAGCTCTTCATAAATCCTATAACCTCTATATGCTTAGTTTCCTCATGGGTAAAATGGGAATAACGATGTGCTAGTTTGTGGGGTTGGTACGAGGGTTAGAAATAATATATGAAAATCACCTAATAGTGCCTGCAACATAATGCAAGCCGTCACCATTATTACTACCCAAAAGCTATATCTGGATGTGTAAATTGGGATAAAACACTGAGGCAGTTTTCATCCTAATTCAAACATAACACATTTTCTTGCAGATTCAAGATAATTGAGGTAAATGTTAGAACATTTATTTGAATTATCAAGATACATAAATCATTTCAATTTTCCACTTTACATGTCCAGATATGGCTTTTGTACAGAGCCCTAGAGTAATCCAGAGACTTTTGAAACTTCACCCATTACTGAAAGCCCTCAGCATTAGCTAACCAACCGTGATACGTAGCTGCCAATAGACTGCAGGACAAACTCCGTTTATTAGTAGAGTTGCTTCCTCAGATATCAAAAAACAAGAAAACTAATCCAATGTATGGTTCCAACAATTATCCCTCATATGATTTAAATCAGTAAATTTGACAATGGACCATTTTCAGAAAACATCTTTGTTTGAGTACCTATAATATAAAGTTCCAAAGCATCCTAAAAAAATTTACCGGACAAAATAAAATCTGTGCAAAAACTAAAGACAGGGCGCCTGGGTGGCTCAGTGGGTTAAAGCCTCTGCTTTCGGCTCAGGTCATGATCTCAGGGTCCTGGGATCGAGGCCCGCATCAGGCTCCCTCCTCAGCGGGGAGCCTGCTTCCCCCTCTCTCTCTCTGCCTGCCTCTCTGCCTCCTTGTGATCTCTCTCCCTCTGTGAAATAAATAAATAAAATCTTTACAAAAAAAAAACTGAAGACAAAAATGACTTTTCCTACCTAAAATTAAACATATATATATATAGTGTGTTTGGTCTCTTAGAGCAATCTTAGCAACAGTTGTCCAGGGAAAGGGAAATGTAGTAAAATCGACTCCTTAAAACAGGATGGAAGGATTTTGTTTGTTTTTTGTTTTGGTTTTTTTTTTTGTTTTGTTTTTAAGATTTTATTTACTTATTTGATGCAGAGAGAAAGAGAACAAGAGAATGAGAGAGAGAGAGCATGAGCAGAGGGGAGGGACAAAGGGAGAGGGAGAATCAGGCTCCCTGCTAAGCAAGAAACTCTTATATGGGGCTCGATCTCAGGACCCTGTGATTATGACCTGAGCCAAAGGCAGATGCTTAAATGACTAAGCCACAAGCATGGAAGGTTTGAAAAGACTATACAATTGCCTTTTAAGTGTAGGTATTACTTATCAAGTTAAGTTGATTAAAAGCTATAAAATATCATGCACAGATGCTGTAAAATATGGTGCACATATGAAAGNATAAAATATGGGGCACATATGAAAGGATACTGAATAAAATTTGGGATCTGACAATTAAAAGCTCTATATGTATAGCCTAAAAATATTATCAGAACAGCAGCATGATGTTAGGGAATTTGCACTGAACCAAAATCAGAATGTTTGGAAATTGTTTCCTAATAAGGTACTGAGCAATCCTTTGGGCCTCATATCTTCCCTACAAAATGAGAGTCTCAGACTAAATGGGACTCCCCTTAACTCTTACAACTATAACATTCTATGGCTCTTTTACCATGTGCTTTACCTTTGGTCCAGGTCAAGCTATCATAACACAAATTTAATTTTAGGAACACAATTATTTTTTCATGGATATTTTGGGCTATGTTGGGACTCCCTGGATTTTGTCACCAGACATAAAATAAGTGAGGGGGAAGCTCAGCTCTATAAACACTGGGATCAATGGTGAAAGAAAACAGAATAGCTCTGAGAGAAAAAGGACCTTGAGTGGAAAAGGCAGTATAATTGAGGCAGGTCAGTCAGGAACCACCATAAAAGAATATGTTATTGCCCAGAGGCAAGGCATCTTATACATGTTTGTTTGTTTGTTTGTTTGTTTGTTTTTGGGTTTTGGTACATGTAGGTCATATTAGCCTTGTAAAGAGATTTTATTTAGTAGATATTGGGGAAATCTCTTAAAAACCAGGTAATAAAAAACCAGATTTGACTTTGTACTCTTGAGTTAGTCTGAGAACCAGCAAGCAACCCCAAACATGACCATTAAATGAGATCCAATCAACCCATTAAGGATCTATTAGAATAGCAGCCTGTTAAGAGACCAGTTACCAAACAGAATCAATTCAAGTTAATTCAAATGATCAGATAGTGCAACTACTTCTTACCATGTAACCTACTTCAAATTTTAACACTCGAGATCCTTATTCATCATAATACCTTTCCCATGTAGTTCACCTTATATTTTTACATCTGATATTCCCATTTGAACTAGGTGATTGATTGTTAGACTGAAGAAAAGAAGAAAGAGTTTCAAGAGAAGGCAAACATCTGAGCTACCATGATATGACAATGAAATGGAATCAAGTGTAAAAGAACCTTCTTCTTGGAGCTTAGACAGATGTACAGTCTTCACGGTGAAAGTAAATTCAGGGAGCATATCTAATCCATTCCTTTTGTTTTATGTACATACTTAAAGTATCCAACATACCTAAGTATCCAACACCATGCACTCAGAGATAAGCTTCCACCGGCATCTTTTGGCCTTGCTATTAAGTTACCATAGCCATTCAAAAACTCTTACCACTTACCATGGAAGTACTAAGAGGTACCTAAAGGAAATTTCTGCAGCTATAGCCATTTTTTTCATTAGCCCACAAACAAGCACAGGACAGCTAGGGAAAGAGGCTGACCAACATCCATGGATAGATCATCTTGTTACCTGACACGAGTTACCTGCAAGGTTTCCCTTTGGTGAACACTCACATATGACATAAATATTCTCTATGTCACTGTATTATTTAGGATCCTCCAGAGAAACAGAACCAACAGAATGTGTGTGTGTGTGTCTGTGTCTGTGTGTGTCTGTGTATCACATACACTATCCATGTGATCCTTTCCTTGAAAGAAAAAGAGAATTATAAGGAATTGGCTCACACAATTATGGGAGCTAAATCCCACCGTCTGCTTTCTGCAAGCTGGCCACCAAGGAAAGTTGATGGTATAGCTCCAGTCTAAGCCTGAGGGCCTAAGAATCAGGAGAGCCAGGGGTGTGAGTCATAGTCCAGTGCAGAAAACACTCTGTGCCCATCTGGAAACCATTCAAACTGACAGAGTGATTTCTCTCTTACCCCACCTTTCATTCTATTCAGGCCTCCAGTGGATTAGATGAGGCCCACCCACATGCGAGAGAACAAATACTTGACTCAGTCTACCAGTTCAAATGTTAATCTCTTCCAGAAACACTCTCACAAACATCCAGATTGGCCCAATCAATTTGACACATAAAATTAACCATAACAGTCCCCATTAACAGTCCCATTAACAAATTAACAATAGCAGTCTCATTCCAACAGTCCTATTCATATACTTTTTCCCCAAACCTTTTTCTCACCAATCCTCCAATCTTGTGGCTTCTAAGTTTCTGACCATCTAACCAAACTTAAATATCTGCCCTGTAATCACTTTGCCTATCCATCTTTTTAGGTAAGTATAATAAAATGTTCAAAATTCTGCCCTCAGGGCTCAGAGGACATTAGTGCTAGAGTAGATGGCCCTTAGTTGGTCCAACATATTAAGCAGACATATCTGTAAACAAATATATTTTTTTCTTTCTCTCTCAGTTAACCGTAGGGGAGGCCCCATGAAGCCATAGGTACAGATGGAAGGACAGGCATCAATGCAGCAAGAGTAGAGGTTTGAACATCTGAACCTCCTGCTCATATCACTTACATACGCTTTCAGGACATGCTTAAACCTGATTACCTCATAGACCCACTTCTACAGGATGAGACACTTCTGCCCAAGCCAAGTTCATGACTTTGGTAGTTACATAACACAGTTCACAGTGGGCAGTTTAGATCCAATAGTCTTCTTCAAAGAAAGAATAATTTGCAGAAGATGACATGGAAAGTTTTCTCAAAAGCCTCTACTTAATCCTTGGCATTCAGCTGCCCAAAGAGTTCCAGGAATATAGAGGATCATGTGGGACATGTTAGGGGTGGGACCTGGAGGTGACATGTAAGACTGTACTCACATTGGCCAAAACTCACTTTCAAGGTTCTACCAAACTACCAGAGTGTCCAATAAATGCAGCTTAATGCCCTCCTCTCCACTCTACAAACACAAACAGCCTCCCCAAAGACAAACAAAAATAATGCAATCTTTCGGTGGTTTGAAATGTGATACCTGAATCCGCAGCAACAGAATCACTAGGGAACTAATTCCTATGCCACACACTGGAGTTACTAAATCTAAATCTCTGGGAATGAGGCCCTGCATTTTGAGTTCTAACAAGCCCTCCATGAGATTCAGATGCATGCCAAAGTTTAAGAATTATCAGTCTGGAACTCAACAAGGAATAACACCAAACTTCACATTATCTCAGAGCTTTCCATCCCCTACCTCCAGACTCTCAGAAATAAAAAATAATCCCTTTACCTACTCAATTCTTTACAACTTTTTCTTTAGCTATCCTAACCCTAGGAGGAAGACCTGGCAGGAATTCTTCAGCAAGGATCAGCATCCTCTTAATTTCTGCTTAGCTGGAGGGAAAGGGGGCTCTTTTTATGCTTCAAGATATATAACATTCTTCCAGTGACAGCCACCAAGATCTGCTTTCTTAACACAGAAATGAGTTCAGACTAAGTTTAATAATATCTGTCATGGGTGGTATAATTTTAAAATCTAAAGATTTAAGAAGGAATAAAGGCTGGTCATCACAAAGTGGCAGGGCAATAATCTCAATTACCCTAGAATTTCATATTCTGTTGCCTTAATTTAAAAATCAGCCTAAATCACCCCTGCAAATTTTTTTAATTAAGTTGTGGTCTCTAAGCTATAATGACTTCGAACTATATTATATATCTTGAAGTTCAAAGTGAAGATTACTTGTGAATATTAATTTGAATTCATTTTAATTTTCATTAGCTTTTTCATTAATAAATTCAATAATACAAAATTGACCTTTCATACTTGAGAAGCAATTAAATTTTATTAAATTATGATTTTGCATGTTTTAGGTTGGTAGCTAGATTAATATATACCATAAGTTTTTATTCAAAGAACTAGATTTTTTGAGTAAGTAAACTGTTTTCTGGATATAAATTGGGAATTAAACTGCTCAAACTTTTTTTTAAGGTTTATTTATTTGAGAGAGAGAGCAAGAGGAGAGAGAGAGAGAGAGCATGCATGCACACACAAGTGAGGACAAGGGAAGAGAGATGAAACCTTCGAGCAGACTCCCCACTAAGCACATGGAGCCCACTATGGGACTCAATCCCAGGACCCAAGAGATCACAACCTAAGTCAAAGCCATGAGTCAAATGCTTAACCGCATGAGCCATCCAGGTGCCCCAAGCTATACAAAGTTTTCAGAAAGATTTTGGTTCCCAAATAGTCATTAACTAGTCAGTATTTTAGTAAAACTAAAAAGTTGATGGGATCAATTTACAGGAATGATTCTCTCTCCAAGCCATGGACTCATGTCTTCTACATTTTAGAAAGATCATATGTTTTGGTTATTTATTGCTATATAACAAATTACCCCAATATTTAGCAGCTTAAAATAATAAAGACATTATTTTGTAATTTCCGTGGGTTAGGAATTCAGAAGTGGCTTAGCTGGATGGTCTGGCTCAAGGTCTCCAGGGAGGTACAGTGAAGAAGGCAGCCACTGTCATCTGAAGACCTGAGGAGGGGAGGATGCACCTTCAAGGTAACTCAGGTGGTTCTACAAGGCACTACTTCCTCGCTATTGGTCACAGAACTCCATTTCTCTCCACAGGCCTCTCCATGGCTGCCTGACTATACATTTTCACATACTGGCTGGCTTCTCCCAAAGTGATTGATGAGAGAGAGATAGGCAGGAGCAAGCACCCTACACAGAAATCACAGCCTTTTATACACTAATCTTGGAAATGACTTACCCGCATCTCTGCCATATGATATTGGTCACAGAGACCAAACCTAGTACGTTGTGGAAGGGATCACCACAAGGGTAGGAATACAACTGGGGGCCATGATGGAGGCTGTCTATCACAGCCTAATGACAGGATCTGACAGATTGAATATTTTACACACAATAGTCTGTACCTAAGACAATTATTTTATTATATACACAATTCGAAAATGTAATCCAGTTCAGACTTGGAAATATACTTCTGGAGAATTTTGTATGTATAAAATATTTGTCAATGTCTGTTTTTCACATCTGTTCTCCTTCCTAGACTGAATTCGTGTATAAGAGAAAGATACTTTCTCTTCTACATGTTTATATTTCTAGCTCTTTGAAGAGTGGCTGAGTTAGAGGTGCTTAGTAAATACTTATTACTTGTGCTGAATTGTCTTATATTTTTATTCTCAAAGTTTACTTCTTTCTTATTTTTTAAATTAAGGTTTAACTTACATAAAATAAAATACACAGACCTTAAGTGTTTATTTCAATAAATGTTCATAATTGTATACACCTATGTCACCCCAAACAAGACATAGAACACTTCCATCACCTCTGAAAATTCCCATGTGCCCATTTCTAGTCACTTCTTTCCTTCCCTTCCATCCCCACACAGTAATTTCCTAATTTTTGTCACCATACATTAGTATTTATTACCTGTTCTTGAACTTGGTGAACAAATGAAATAATTTTGTGCCAAATACTATATGTGTATTCCCTGGACTTTTTTGCTTAACATTTATTTTTGAGACATATATTGTTATTCCACTTATCAGTATTTCATTCCTGTTAATTGCTGTATAATATTCTAACACATGAATATGTCTCAATTTGGTTATCCATTTTCCTCTTGCAGACATTTGGATTGTTTTCATGTTTGACTATTATGAATAAAACTGCTGTGAATATTCTTTCATAATTTTTTTTGGTGGAAACATGATTCTATTTCTCTTGGGCAAATACCAGGCTGTGGAATTGCTAGATGCCATTGTTTTTAATTAATCAAAAGGCTTCTTTGTCTTCCAGTCTGTTTAGAAATTTAAGACCTAATTAAAAAAAATTGTCTAATTCCCAAAGAGAATGGTGAGCAAGCAGAAATGGAAATACTAGTTTTCACTCAGTTTCTTAAGGGAACAAAAACAATAGACAGAATTCCTATGTATGAAGTTTGTTTATAAGTTTGTGGAATGAACTCTCCACACTAACTCTGCAATATAAAAAGCCTAGAAGATACAAGAGAGCAATACATTGAGGTAAAGCAAGGAAACAACAAACTATGACAGCAAAGACAGAAGTAAGCCTGCTCTACCCTAATCTTCCAAAGTAATCTTGCCTATCTCCCATTTCCAGGCCTTTTGTCAAAATGTCTTCCTTCTTGTCATCCATATGCCTCTCAGAGCACCACCGTATCAGTCTATTTACTTATTCATGTATTTAACAAATACTTACTGAACATTTGCTATTTACCAGCAACTGTTCTGGGAGCTAGGGGAAACAAAGCAGACAAAAATCCCTGCCCTCATATGGCTAAATATATTTGCATATATATAATCAAAATATATATTTCATTTGCATTTTGTTTTTCACCTAATGCATTAAATCTTAATGTACTTAAATACATTGGAATTTTGGACCTAGTGCCTGCCACAGCATCTCTTCAATAACAGGTGTTCATTCCATATCTGTTGAATGGATGAATGAATAAATATCCCAAAATTTTAAGGCTGAAATGGTGATTATTAGGTAATAAAGATTCATTAGGTAAGTGTATAAAGTATGTATATATAGGACTTTCCAGGAGGCAGATCAGTAATCTATTCAGTATTTCTGTACCAAATCCTCTTTGGAAGTAGTTGGGGTATACTACAATTTTGCCCCAGAATATGTGATCTCAATCTCAGCTAAAGATGAAGTTCACTTTTCCAAGAGAATTAGTCAATTTTCAGAATGAAACTAAAAAGCAAATTCAACTTAATAATGTAAGACATTTATCAATAGCTTAGTTAACCGCCAAACCAAATTACTCCATACTTGGCTTGTGGTTAAACCTTTGGCACAAATATATTTCTAGATACAAAGGGAAAATAGCATTTTACAAAATTCACCTGATTAAAAAAAAAATCACGTCTGAAAATCATTCATCTAAGAAAGCTGCAAACCCCAGGCTTGCAAGGTCATGCTGCTTTCAAAGTGAATGGGATCAAAGAGTTTAAAGAACACAAGAAATACTTTCAGACGGGAAGACACCACATCAAGAGGCTATCACAAGTGACCACTGTGAGAGGATGAATCATCAGCTCTAAACTAAGCTGTTTATACACAACAATATTTCAACTTTTTTTGATGATAAAAGTTAAGACTTGTCCATTGTAGAAAAATCAAGCACATAAAAATTTATAAAGAAAAATATTTAAATCACCAGGAGTAATAACTGATAAATGGTGGTGAATTTCCTTCTCATCTATTTTCTCTGCATATGCTTCAATTAGTTCAGCTCTTCCATACATAAAAATTGTGACTGCTTCTCATATAGAAAACTGCAATACAAGACTTCACCCTAGTTTATTACAAATATCTCATTATACATTCTCTTAGTGACTACATAATATTTTGTCTAACTCTTTCCCTATTTTGACTATTGATGTTATTTTCATTTTTCACTATTTTAAATTAATGCTATATTGAATGTTTCTGGAATTTGAGAAATTTGTTGCTTGTATTGGTTTTTGGAGACTGGGTAGGCAATTTAGGTTTTTCACTTAGGGTTTATCCTCAGGAGTGAAATTAAGCAATATATTTTGCCAATTACTATAAGTCTCATAAATCTGATACATAAAGAGATAGCCACTCCCATGTATATAATATTCTCTGAAAACCAATTCCAACCTAATGAACCTCAGTGACCTGACACCAGGATTTGATATAGATCCAGGATTTATACTTTCATCTTTTAATATATAATTTAACCCCACTAAATTCTGTAATAATTTCATAGATATGTCAATATTCTCTAAAAGGCAGCAAATGTCATTTTTCTGGTTCTTAGAGAACATGGGGTTTATTTTTAAACCTGACTTTATTAGACGCAGAAATATTTCAATGGGCAAAAGAAGAAACACTGAACTTAAATATTTCATCTCATTAATTTCAATTGTTTCCAATCAAATGAAAATATACTTTTTCTTATATATAAACTAATTTAATTAAAGTCTAATTTGTTAATAGAGGTCCATGTAGCTCCCTGTTCAGGACACAGTGAAGCTAAAGACCTGTCCCTACAGACTGAAGAAAGCATATCTGCTGAAAGCTTCCATTTTATATTCATAAACTATCCCAACTTTTCAAACAGGAGAAACAGGAGAACCATGAAGAGAGCAGAACAGGTACAAGAAAGAAGAGTTAATGACAAAATAAGACAGATGAGCACACAAACATCTAGACCAAAATCTTAAGACATTTTTCAGATCTGATTCCAATAAGTTGAGACAATGGAAAGTACTTTTGTGATTATGTTTCCTAGGACTTCATGAGAGTCATAAAGCCTGGGCTTAAGGAATGCTTGTGAATATAATGAACTCATTTAGAGCATGTGATAAAAGACTAAAACATGTAGGAATCAAACCCAAAAGCCTTTTCAAGCAAACCTTAAGGACTGAAATGGAATGCTGATATCAAAACATGATTATAGGTAAAACTACAATAAATTGTCTGTCTGGTCATGGATGAATAATAATGAAACAGTTAGGAACATTAGAAGCTAAAACCCAGTTGTGTGACTTCAGGCAGATATGAAAGATAGCTATGCATGTGTGTTCCTCAGCAACTCTTTTAATTCCAGTGCAGAGTAGATTTTTTTGTAAGGAAATCATTCCACATTGCATTGTATCAAAGGCAGAACTACAAAGTCAGAATGAATACAGTCATTCCTAACTGCTTTGCTTTATAATTTATAAGAAGTTACTTTGTGTTTCATTTTCTTCTCTTTCTCTCTCTCTCTCTCTCTCTCTCTCTTTAGACATATACTGAGCACCAGCTCTGATCTGAGCTAAGTAAACAGCTGGGTACTAAGACTACAAAATGGATAAAATGCAATTTCTTCCTTCAAGCCATTTATTATCTAGCATTGTTTAAGAGCATAAAATAATAGGTGCAGTATAACCAATTGGGTACTGTCATACATATTTCAAAAAATGTCCATTTTATCTTTTGGTACAGACATAAATCAATCAATCCATACAGACATTATCTCACTTCATGTCCACAACAATCCCAGGTGATAATTATTGTTCCCATTCAATAGATAAGTCAACACAAGCTTGCATAGAGTCATAAGGCAAGTACCAAAAAGAGCCAAGATTCTAGGCAAAGCTCCATTGTGACAGTAAGCCATAATACTTGAGATTCAGATAATTACCCCAGTTCATTTTGCATGTGGAAACAAGTCACCCTTTTGACACTGGAATTACTCAAGTTGAAGATATCTTGAGAAATAATATAATTAAATAGCTTTGATCCCTAAGACACATAAAAACAGCACTTTTTCAAAACAATTATTCCCACTTAATACCTCCTCCATGTTCCAGTATCAGCTGAAGAATTTACTCCTATGGTTAGCCCCCTCTTTCCTAAACTAATATGTCCCCTTTACCTATTGTAACATTTCTTAATCCTATTCACAGTGAAAGTTTTTCCTTCAGCATTTCTGATTCCCCTTATGAGAATTTCTGATCTGGCGTTCATTCAAAGTACCATAATTCATTTGCTCCTGTCAAGAACCAATGGACAACTCTATGTTCTCATCCAGTTGCCACTCACGTGCCTTCAACAAAGTTGTTCATGCCTTCCTCAAGGCATGCTCTCCTTGCTCTCCCTCCATGACATAGCTCTGCCCAGTCTCACTATATCTATATCCACACATCTTTTTCCATCTCCCTTGATGGCATCTCCATTGAATATTAATGACTTATTGACCCTGAACCCTCTACCATTCTTAGTCTATACCCTTATTCTATATAATGTCATCAAAATTTATAGCTGTAAAATACCACCTTCATTTTGATGACTACCAAGTTTATATCTCTCAAAGACCTCTCATCTGAATACTACATATATATAGCCAAATGTGTACTTGACATTTCCGCTTTGGCTACTGAAAGAATATCTTGATTCCCACTAACTTCTTCCCCAAAACATGCTTTTTGCCTTATCTTTCCCATTTCAGAGAAT
Organism: Ailurus styani; assembly: GCA_002007465.1. Classification (NCBI taxonomy): domain Eukaryota; kingdom Metazoa; phylum Chordata; class Mammalia; order Carnivora; family Ailuridae; genus Ailurus; species Ailurus styani. Next base: position 3,564,295 of record LNAC01000051.1, read on the forward strand.
GATACCATAATCTTATGTAGTAGCTAAATAAAAATCTGGGAAACCCATTCATATTTCTCCTTTTTTCCGCATTCAATCCAGGAGCAAATAACATTAATTATATTTCCAAAGTGAAGTTTGAATTTTTGTATTTTTTCCATCTCCATTCTTAACACTTGTGTCTAAAACACTATATATATCTCATGGGGTGCCCAGGTGGCTCGGTCAGTTAAGTATCCAACTTTTGGTTTGGGCTCAGGTCATGATTTCAGGGTTGTGAGAATAAGCCCCAGGTGGGGCTCTGTGTGGTCAGCAGGGAGTCTGCTTGGGATTCTCTCTCTCTCCCCCTCCCAGTTCCTCCCCCCATATATAAATAAATATATATCTTAAAATATATATAAATAAATAAATAAAATTTAAAAATGAACCACTATATGTGTGTGTGTGTGTGTCTTGCAAATATATTCTTAAGCCCTCTCCCTATACCCACCAAAAAAATAATCAATTTGGTAAAATTTAGTGAAAGTTTACTATGTGCTAAGGACTTTTCCATCAGTTGGGGATAAAAAAAATGACAAAAATCCAAATCCCTATAGAACTTCCATTCCAGTGGGAACAGCACATAATAAACAAAAAGTAAATATATATAGTATGTCAGATGATAAGTACTAAGGAGAAAAAGTAAGCAAACAAAAGCAATGGGAAATGCCAGGAGAGAGTAAGTCATAAAATAAACAGAATAGTTGGGTCCATTCTTTTTTATTTTTTATTTTTTTATTTTTTCAGTGATCCAAGATTCATTGTTTATGCACCACACCCAGTGCTCCATGCAATACATGCCCTTCTTAATACCCACCACCAGGCTCACCCAACCCCCCACCCCCTCTCCTCTATAACCTTCAGTTTGTTTCTCAGAGTCCAAAGTCTCTCATCTTTCATCTCTCCCTCTGATTTACCCCAATTCACTTTTCCTTTCCTTCTCCTAATGTCCTCCATTTTATTCCTTATGTTCCACAAGTAAGTGAAACCATATGATAATTGACTTTCTTTTGCTTGGCTTATTTCACTCAGCATAATCTCCTCTAGACCCATCCATGTTGTTACAAAAATTGGGTATTCATCCTTTCTGATAGCTAAGTAATATTCCATTGTATATATGGACCACATCTTTATCCATTCGTCTGCTGAAGGGCATCTTGGCTCTTTCCACAGTTTGGTGACTGTGGACATTGCTGCTATGAACATTGGGGGACATATGACCCTTCTTTTCACTACATCTTCATCTTTGGGGTAAATACCCAGTAGTGCAATTGCCGGGTCATAGGGTAGCTCTATTTTTAATTTTTTGAGGAATCTCCACACTGTTTTCCAAAGTGGCTGTACCAACTTGCATTCCCACCAACAGTGTAAGAAGGTTCCCCTTTCTCCACATCCTCTCCAATACTTATTGTTTCCTGTCCTGTTGATTTTGGCCATTCTAACTAGTGTAAAGTGGTATCTCAGTGTGGTTTTGATTTGAATTTCCCTGATGGCTAGTGATGATGAACATTTTTTCATGTGTCTGTTAGCCATTTGTATGTCTTCTTAGTTGGGTCCATTCTTGATACAGCAAACAGGTTAAAATTTCTTTTAGTATAAATTCATTCATATCCTAGCACAGGTTAAAAATGTTCTAATGAGTCACATTAAGCCTCAAGTAAAATCTAAAAATCCTTATTTGGTTTAGAAGATTTTCATACTCTGACTCCTGCCTACCATTCCAACCACTCCTCCATCACTAGACTCCTGACAGCTCCATTCAGTGTCTCAGCAATAAAAAATCTTTGCACTATTTCCTCCCCTAGAGCATTCCCTCTCAGCTCTACTTTTGGCAGCTCTTTGTCTTCCTTCAGGTCACAGTTCAGATATCACCTCCTAAGAGATGCCTTTCTCAGCACTCTACCTCAAATAGCACAACCGTCTGCGAAGAATTTCTTTCCTTACTTAGTTTCCTTATAGCACATATTACCATTATTTTGAATACATACTTTCTTACTTTTTTATAATCTGTCTTTTCCCACTAGAATGAATGCTGCATGAGGGCAGACTCTCATGCTCTTTCTAGTCATTGCTTCACCTCCAACTGAGAATTGTGCCTGGCTCTAGAAAGTACTCTTTAAATACTGGTTCATTGATTAAATGAGTGAATATAAGTTCTAATTCCAATTTTTTCATTCAGAAAAAAATATTGAATACCTACTGTGAGCCTGACATTGGGACAGTTCTCAACATTTGACTGGTCATTAGATTGTTGGCTAAATATCCAATCTTATTTAGAATTAGAGAAATATGAAATTCTAGTGACCAAAGGACTTTAAAAATGACTTATTTAGTCCAAACTCTCCAGGAAAGTGAAGCTAAAAGATGTTACATCATACGTCCAAATTACTTAACTTAAAGGGTACAGTGAAAAGATCCCAGTTGAAGACAACTCATTCCCAGAACATTATCCCTTACATAATGAGAACATTGTAGTGAGAACCTGAACAGCAAATGCCTCAGGCTCCAGAATGTTGTAAATTTAGGGGATGTCCACCCAGGATGTCAAATGATTTCAATGTTATATATAAACGTGTAGATTTTTATGTATATATTTAAGTAATACGAGCTGACAATAACCTCCATTTGCAAATTTTTGCTGTGAATTCCTGAATGGATATATTTAAAGAGCCTCATGCTAATCAGGTTTTCAGCTACACCGGGTAGATTGTTGATGCTCAAGGAAAAAACTTGGAAAAATCCAAAATTTTATGCTTAGAATTAATAGGACAGATTTGGTTCAAAACTGGCCACCATTATGTCCTTTCTCTCCCAAGACCCCAGTAAATAAAGGTGTAGGAATCTAAAGGTTGTAAATACCAATTGAGAGAATGGCGTAAGGAGAGGAACACTGATAGAGAATAGATTTCAAGAAACCTCTAGAACATGAGTATATGACTGAGGAAGGAGGACAGAAGCAGCATAGCTTGGAGTGCTCACAGGGAACACATGGGTAAAGAAAACCCACTTTCACTGTAGAATCCCTAGAGGCTCCCTACTCAGAAATGTCAAGTACTTAGGAAGACAATGGTAAGAATTGAGGCTGAAAACTTGGAGAAAAATGGGAAGTGTCTATATAAAAGAGTTGACCTGACACCTAATGGATAAAATTGACCAGCTAAACATCTCCCAGGCATTGAATCAGAAGGTTCTCTACAGAAATCAGAAAGCTGCACAAACATACTGGTATGTGTAGTCTTGAAGCCTAACAGCCAGATCACCATTCAGCCCTCTGAAATGACACCACCGGTGCAAGATCGAATCTTCGTGTGGTAGAATGGTATCATCTTTTTATTGTTTCATTTGTGGATATGAACAGACAGTCAAAAGTTACCAAGCTTTCAGGAAAAACCTACTTTATAAAAAAATTAAAAAGAAAGAGAGAGAGAGAAATAAGCCAAGAGGAAAAGAAGGACTCGAAGAAAACAGAAACAGAGTTAATTCAGGGAACAAAGAAGAACGAAGTAAATATATCCTTTTTAATAAATGTCAATATCTTCAGGCAGATAAGACAATCATAAATATGAAGGTTATGGAAAAGTTATACTATTTCTTGGAAATAAAAAAATACCACTACCCAAATTATGAATTCCTAAATAAGATGACAATAAAAGTGAAGAAATCTCCCTGAAATCAAACAATAAGAAAAGGAGATATAAGATATGATCTTTTCTGATAAGAGATATCGATGATTAATCCAGGAAAACTAATATCCAATCAACAAGATTTTCAGAAAGAGATGATTTTCAAGAAGAGAAAATTACTGCAAACGCAACTTGTAGAACCCAGGGACCTATCAAAGGCCCTGCAATAAAGTAAAATGGACTCAAACCTAGGCAAATTTAAGTGAAATATTAGAATATCAAGTTGAAAAGGTTTTAAAGGAATCCAGAGGAAAAACAGACCATTAAGAAAGAATCAGCAAGAAAATGAGAGCAGTATTTTCAGCAGCAACACTGAAAGCTGAAAGATAAATAAATGTTTGCATTAGCATATCAGAAAAAGGTTTGGGAGTAGGTAACAGTAAATAAGTGAAAGAGTAAAAATTGTTCTTTCTGGATAGTGACTCTAGAGTAAGGGAATGAAAATGAAGGGTCAGTCATTTTTCACCGTAACTCCTTGAACACCACTTGCATCATCTGCATTGTACTTTTATACAAAAAAAAAAATTCTTTCCAAAAAAGAGGTATGAACTTAAAACTTTTACTTAATCATTATCTATNATAACTCCTTGAACACCACTTGCATCATCTGCATTGTACTTTTATACAAAAAAAAATTCTTTCCAAAAAAGAGGTATGAACTTAAAACTTTTACTTAATCATTATCTATATATTTTTTTTAAAGATTATCGTCCTGCTCTTCCCCTTTCCACATTGTGTTCTCGATTGTCACTTGGAAAGTCAACCCCAGAACTCTTGGTTGATATGACTCCAGGGCAGCCCACCCTACTCCTCAGCTCTTAAAAGTGACGTGGGCAGTCAGATGAACCATATCTGGGTCAAGGAGCCAAACAAAGTTCAGTTGAGGACAAGGAGATCAAAGTCCAGAATTTAACTGGAGAAAAATATCTATAGTTCTTCACCAAGCCCAATGAAAGTTTGAACAGCTGGTGACCATCTTTTTCATTTTTTGGTAAAATAAAGCCAATGCAAAGGAAATCAGAGCCTAACGATGGTAGGAGGCAAAGTCCTAAACCTCATAGGAGCTCTTGTACACAGATATGCCTTTATTTAGAGTTACCCTTGGAATTCAGAGAGCCAGTCAAATGCCTGTTTTGCTTAATGAAAGTGTTTAACCTCACAGAACAATATTGCAGTATAAGATAATTGTTCATAGTTTAGTATTATTCTTCTATATTGTTATATAAATGGAGCTTGGTTTAGAGAAGGAAACACATTTAAAAATATGAAGAAAGTGACCTTTTCATTTTTACTATAGACTTCCATATTTTTTGAGACTTTTGCTTTTATAAGTTAAAAATGTTTCTTAAAAATAATAGCAATACAATTTTCAAAGTAAAAAGGTGTGTAAGACAAGAGCTGAGAGAGATAAAGACAAACCCAGTAGACCTAAAATACAGGCATGAGGGAGTCAGAAAGCATATTTCTGAAAAGAAGTCAGAGTGGGGACAAGAAAAATGAAGATAACTGATAACAATTCTGAATTTTGCTTGAACTCTGTGATCCCAGAAAACAAGAAAAGTTACAAATTTCCTCGACCTTTACTGTTCCAGAAAATGTCTTACTGCAAAGAGACAGTCTTCCTTACGACTTCAATGAGGCACACAGACGCCCACTTATCTACCTATGACCCAGACACAGACCCTGCAAATTCCCATGCTTTGCTTCATAAAGTCAGCTAATCAGCTGACTGACAAGTCAGAACAAAATGCTTGTTAAGTAAACGTGGGTTGTTTCCTTCTTCCAAGCTGCTGACTTTTGATCCACCCTCATCCTGAGCCAGGATAGACAGAACCCCTCATAAGGGCCACTTCTGAAAATAGACTGATTTCAGGGCAGAACATTCTCTGATCAACTGTCTATTCACAGCAACTCTTATGCAACCAATTTCCCCCACCTGGTTCTTTCAGCCTTGTTTACTCCTTCCTGTAAAAGCAAGGCTTTTTTCTCACTAACCAGTGAGATACTTGCAGGGCTTCTAATCTAAGCTTTCTCCCTCCGGCAACAGTGTAACTTTCCCTATTACACTAGTACCTTTCCTTCCTATTGCAGTACATTCTCTCCTTACCTAAGTCTGGCTTTGTTTTTATTTGATCCTGATTAAAATATGAGGAGTAAATATAAACCCTAGAGAGAGACTAAGGAAAAAAGAAAGAAGCGATAGAAAGAAGACAAAATAATGAAACAAGATGGGATGGGGAAGGAGACAAACCATAAGAGACTTCTAATCTCATAAAACAAACTGAGGGTTACTGGGGGGTGGGAGGGTAGGGATAGGGTGGATGGGTTATGGACATTGGGGAGGGTTTGTGCTTTGGTGAGGGCTGTGAAAGATGTAAGCCTGATGATTCACAGACCTGTACCCCTTGGGCAAATAATAAAAATAAAAT